>VZRV01004151.1:452305-470630 GCA_013398115.1 Falcunculus frontatus
CTCCAAAGAGCCCTGGCCAATTCCCCCCACCCCCAAACTCCCCGCCAGGAGGTTTAAGCAGAAGAAAAAGGGACATTTCCTGTGTCTCCACTGGCTTAAATATGGAAATTTCGAGAAGCGTGACTGGTCAAGAGATCTGTCCATCAGACTCAGGGTCAACCCACGACACCTCATATACCAAAAGGATATCCTAGAATAGGGCTACGGGTTTAAGCACACAATCAATGTAAACTAATGCAGGAAATTAAAATTCAGGAGGAAAATACATAAAAACTACTACCACCACTACCACTCTTCAATGAATTCTTCTTTTACCTTCCACACACACATCCATGTTGGAGGTGTAGAGGAGAAAGATACTGTGCAGAAGTGTTCTGATTTTTAATATAATTCAGTAAAACCAGGTTTCACAAAATTCAAAGAGAAATCAACTTACTATGCACAGATTTGCCAAAGTACAGGCGTAGCTTTCATTTAATATTCTTCTAGCCATATCAGGTACAACAACATTGCTAAGCTCAGATCAATCTCTCCTGGCAGCTCATTCAGAACAATACTAGTACTGAGAACAAAATACAGGTGATTTTATTTCCATTTTATTCTCCTAAAAATTAATATAATCTCATATAAGAAATATATCATGTTAATATTTAAACCAACCAAAAGCTTTTGCATAAACAGATATTATGTGTTTCCTTGACTATCATTAACCGTACAGATTCCCAGTGATAACCTTGGAATTCAGGATTTAGTAGATTTTTTTTTTTCTTTTAGCTGCTCCAGCAATTTTGTCTTTCATTTTAAAATATGCTATATCTCCAAACACATCACAGCCTACACTGATAATAGTTTATAAATAAACATTGTTATTCATTTGCATTTTGCAACTCCTGTAAAAGATGTATTAGCCTTCATTATTCTGTTCATGAACCTGATGATAATTTCTACATTGTCTTTTTTAATTGCTTTCCAAGTTCACAGCACTTCTTCTACATAATAATCTTACATTTACATTGAATTCTTTATCCTGAAAGATACCAAAGCCCTTCAAAAAATGTGAGCTGAATTCTATCCTCAGTTTTATTCAAACACCCACCAGCTGCAAAGAAATTGAAAATCTCAGAGGAGACAATTTGATAACTTGAATAAAAGAAAATTGATCACTTTAGCAAAAAATAGAGAACTAGTTCAAACTGGTAAGAAGTGTCTTCCTGTAATTTAATTTGTTTTTCTTCTGGGATTGTTCATTTTCTCATAAACAGGTTTCCCTAGTCAGCTGGAAGTCCACATTAAGGTAAAGGATTGTTCTTATCAAAGGTTGAATTTTCTTCTAATTTCACGCCAGTTTTCCCTGAATTGCTTTATCTCTGTTCTTATACCACGTTTTGGAGGCTTTTTTGCTCACCCCAAGTTTTTCGCAAGCTGTTAAGTAAAACCAATAACATCACAGTTCCAGGTAATTTCCAATCTACCATGTACAAGGTAGATCCATCATGTTAGTCATCATATTACAGGTGTTTGCCTGATCAGAATATTCTAGTTGCTTTCACCAAAAATATTCATGTACTCCCTAACAGTATATTAAACATCATGTAACATGCATGTTCCAAGTTCGTATTTTCAAACTCTAATATTTGCATGCTATGCAACCTAAAAAATTGCATGAAAATTAAGATTCTATTACCATCCAAATCACAGACTTCTTATGGATTTCTTTTCTGTTGTTTTAATTTATAAAGGCTTCTCCAAAGGCTATATTTCTTCCTATGTCTAAGAAACCAATAAGCACTCCTTGCATACATACTTTTGTCTGCACAAGAATGGCAGTGAAGATTAGGTAAGTGTTGAAGATCTAATGAAGTCTAATGAAGCCATGTTTAAAAAAAGTGAGGGTCAAAAATGAATGTCAAATGATATTTCTAAAAGCAACCTGCTTTTTCAGCAAATATTTTCCACCTAATTTTTGTACTGATTCCAGACTACTGCTTTTCCACACTTGCAGATCTATCATGCAATATAAGTCTCAAAAAAGCTCTATAAAGTAGATTTGAATGTCTCCCTGTTTCTTAAAATGTTGCAGTGATCTCTAGTCTTGGTCCGAAAAGAGATTTTTTTACAAACAAGTCATATTGAGCACAAAGACATATGGCAAATCAAACAAACAAAGTAATTATTGTTTAGAAAGATAATACTGATTTGTTGGCATTTTCTTACTTTCCTTCAGCAAGAGGGAAACGAACACTTTTTTAAAATGTGCTTTATAACACACTGAGAACTTGTTTGGTCTGATAACAAAAGATCACAGGCCCCAGAAGACAAAGTAATTGCAAGCTGAATAATGGCAAGGCAAACCTTTTTACCCATAGATCCATATAACTGGGGCAATTGGGAAGGATATTTCTTCCTAATGTAAAAGTCCGAAGAGAAGCAGTGTTGTAATTTCTTATAGTGTTAATGGTTATCTTTCTTAAAGCTCTTCTTTTGTGAGATTTCTGAATCTTATTGACCCCCTAGGGCATTTAGAACAAACTCCTTGCTTTTTTGCAAAGACTTTTTTTCCTCCCAGTATTGCAGAATCCACAAAACAGGAATCAAAAGAAAAATCACAAGACCAAGATGCTCGTTCAAGTTTTGTTACTAAACTGACTGGAAGGTTTATTAACAAACATGTTCATAAGTGAATACAAATATGACTATAGCTTCTGGATATTCTCAAGGTAGCTCAGTATATCCCCTGTCTCCAGATTTGGGTATCTATCTTCTCTCAGATGTATTTATTTTAATTCTAGAAGTCCACTCACTTTGAAGTCCACTTCAAATATTTTTCTTAGCAAGAAGAACATATAAATTCCAACACCTTTCATTGTATATGCTGCTACCCGTGTTTTTTCTTAGATCTCTAAATGACTATTAGTTTCCACAGATGTTTAATAAGTATGGGTTATGAATATATACTGTCAAAGTAGGAGAAGAACAGGTTTTCAATCAAAAAAACCCAGTAGTTGTGTTAGTAACTAATGTCTCACTCACCTCTGGATGTTTTTTTGATTTTTCAAGGAACAATTCTTATACTTTTTTGCATGAGAAATAATTCTGTACTTGAATGTGCAGCTGTTGTTTATCTGGGCAATTTTGTTTCTGATACTCAGGAGAGACTTGACATAGATCATCAGCTGTATAAAGCCTTGAGGGGCCACACATGCCAAAAAGAGAAAATGTAATTGCAATTCATATGGGACTGTGAAGTGCTAGTATAGAAGGTCACAGCACATCGTCATTTATTCCTCAGTAGCTGAAGTCTGTAAGGAGAGTCCTCTGTAGAAACGTAGAGACAGTTATATCCTAAAACAGTAAGAGAAGGATGGGAGAGGCCATAGTTACGAGAAGAAGGAACTCAGAGATGCAGAATGGAAGACTCGTAGGAACTTAATTATTATTCACCATTTCTGAAGAGGTCAAAAACCTCTGAGGCAAAGAAAAGTCAGCTCAGATGTAGGAAACAGAGGAGTAAAAACTTCTGCAGAGGATGGAGGGTTTGATTTACAACCCTGGAAGAAGCTTGGGCTGGTGTAATGACAGAGACATATAGACCTTAAGCAAGAGAATTACAAACCTGTGTTTCTACAGTTATAAGTAAGGATATGTATTGGGTGTTATGGTGAAGGGTTTTAAGTATGGTAATGTGATTTTAGAGTTTAAGTTAAGAATTTAGATGTTACAATAGAAGTATATGTGTGTACGTGACCTAAAGAATTATTGGTTAAGAGACAGTCGCATTGCAGTAAAAAGTACTACAGGTGATAGGTCATAAAGTCAAAACAAAGTTTCGTGTTAGATGCTTATTGGACTAGAAAGTTATAAATTGCCATGTAATCTCGAGTCTTGTGACTTTTTCCTCGTTATGGCGACTTGTTAATAAATCTCACGACCTCCGAGGCTGATGCCTTGTTTGTTATTTTAAGTACAAATCGTCTTATCGATGCAGTCCCATGCCTTATTAATGAACGTCGGCAGTATATGAATTAAATTGAAGTCATAAGCCGAGAAAAAGAGAAGTAGAGCTCTACACTCAGACACAGATGTCCAAGACATTGACTAATTTATTGTGCAATAGGATCCAAAATAATTTCTCTGTTAGGGCAGTCCCCAAATCCATTTGTGCTAGGGTAAATAGCCAGTTGAAATTGCACAGGAAACAGCAGGAAAATTCCACTCTATTTCACTCATCTTTTATGATGATAAACCCTTTTATACATCTTTTTTTGTTCCCATTCACCTTTTCAGCAACTTCTTCCACTTTATTCCTGGAGATATTGAAAGCAAGCAGGCTAGGAAACATTAGATTGTCTGTTTTTAACTGCGGGTACTTTTCATTTCCCCTGGACAGAAACCCACAACTCCTAAGGGGTCTGGAGTGCCATGAGAGTGACAGATTTCAGACACAGTTAGCCTGCCTTTTCAAGCTTAGAAATCATTTAACGGATTTCGTTTCAGGCAACTAAGTTACATGCAGTTAAAATAGAATGGAAATACATCTATGCTTTTACCTTTTGTAATGGAAATTGAATTGGATTGTTTTTAGTTGTTTAGAGGATGTGTAAAGTACCCTGCCAAAAAAAAAGTGAAAGTTTGGAGAGGGTAGGAAAAGACATTAGATTAGGGAAAAGACATTAGACTCTAAAGTTGATTCTATATTTTTTAGTTGCATATTGTCAGCAGTTGGATTCTAATAAATTTTAGAGCATCTGCTTTCTGAAAAAACTGTCTTAAATGCGCATGTGTGCAGAAGCATTAATAAGAGTTACAGGAATGAGACAATCCTAGGCAGGTGAAAGCAATAAAAAGGCTTGCCTCACTCCAATATTTAAAAGTGGGAACAGGCTATTTCTCCCCTACAAGGCCATAGCTTATTGCCCTGTTGCTATCAGAACTTATATTTGCTGTCTTCCTACCTTAGCTTTCGAATGCCAAGATAAATGGGGAATCAGAAACTACAGAAACGTCATTCCCCCTTCCGTTTCTACAGATGCAGTGTGAAACATTTTAAGTGCCTCCTCTGAAGGTAATATGAAGGTTTTCTTGATACTTTTCAAACTACTTTTGACTGGGGCTCTGCCACCACATTCCAAACTTTTATAAGGTGCCAGGAGTAAGTCAGACCTTTCAAAACTCAAAGGAATATCTAGACTTCTCTGTTTGACTTAGACACTTGTAAGTTTGTTTTCACACACATAAGGGCTAGAACCTCTTTTTATCCAAAACAAAACCAAAACCTGTAATACTTACAATTTCATACCAACTTTTAAGTACTAGTTTTTTTAGTATAGTTCTGTCTTAACCCTATTCTGAATCTGACAATGATATTAATTATCAACTGTTGAGCAAACCAATAAATAACGTAATAACAAAACCACAAATATGAATTTGAGCTTCTGACAATGACAGAAGAAGAAAATATTAAGAAGTATAAAACTGCCTTTGCATGCCAAAACCTATCTCAAATTCTTCTACACAACCGACTAAATGACTAAATTGATTAAATTACTTCATGCTGCTGTTGTAGAGATACTGAGTGTTTGTTGAAAGCAAAACTAACTTACTGTGGTGTTGACATAAGACTACATTTATGTAAGTAGTCAAAGCAGACAGGACAGTCAATCACTAAGTGGTGGCAAGGGGAGTCTGTTGTAAGGGTTCTTGAAATAGCATCTTCAACCTGACTGCCCCACTGACCGCTCCTCTACTGTTTTTATAATCCAGCCGCCCTTTGGTTTTACACATCCCTACCAGCACATACATAAAAAAAGACCATCGTATAGGAACATGGATGCAATTCAGGCTGATGGAAATCTGAGGACATCTCCAGTTCAACCTCCCTCTAGCTGTCCTGGATATGAGGTCAGACTAGATTGACGACGTAAACTTTCTGGCCTGCTTTGCTCTGCTGCTCTGTTCTCTGGGTGATCCAGTCTGACTCTCTCTTGTTTCAGCACCTGCACTTTGCTTCTCACCCTTTCCCCATACCCCAATGTGAACAGACTGGCTGATGCGTCCTCAATTGCCTGTGAGTGACAAAGAGCTGCTATTAGGTTCCCCGAAAGCCATCTTTTCTCCAGGCTAAGTGGTCCCTAGTCCTGTAGAAACCCACTCTCTTCACAGAGTTGTTGTTGGCCTTCTTTGTGTCCACGACACACCACAGGCTCCTACCATCCACCACATCCTACAAGCCTGTTACAGAAGAGCTGCTTGTCAGGCAGCGAGTGTCCAGCATGTACAGTTGTAAAGGGATATATTCCTTCCCAGGTGTATGAGATGTGTTTATCTTTGCTGGATATAATTAATTTCATGCCAACCCATTTCTCCAACTTCTCCAGATCCCTCCGGACAACAGCCATGCCTTCAAACATATCAGCTGATACCCCCTTGTCTGCTGTTTATGGAACACCTTATATGCAAGCATTCCATAAACTCCATGTTAACAATCAAGATGCTAAACAGGGTCAGTCCCTTTGTTGCCCCACTTGTTACCAGCAACCTGGTAGAGGACAACTCATTTCAACTCAACCTGCTGAGCCTAACAATCCAATGAGTTTTGTACACATCTGATTTTTCTCCTATTCAGACTGTATCGTCTTAACGTGGATAGAGTATTGCGGAAGACTGTCAAAAGCCTCGCTGAAGTGAAGGACACCCATTCCTCTCCTGATGATCAAAAGTCTGGTTATTTTTTCGCATAAGGAAATCCAACGCGCCAAGCATGTTTTACCCTTAACAAATCAAGGTTAGCAATCACAGGCACGGAAATATTATTCAATAAGACCTACTCTATGACCTACCCTAATATCAAAGTTGATTGACTAGTTTGTACTTCCCCAGACAGTTATTTTGGTACTTTTTGATTAGAAGTGTAATATTGTTTTTCCTTTAGTCATCTCAGACATCCTCCAATTTTCATTTTTTTAAAGATGCTAAAGATCAGCCCTACGAAGATATTGATCAGCTCTCAGAAACCTTCGATGAAGCTTGTCTATGGATATACTGTGAGGCAAATTCACCCAAATAATCTCTGGCTTGATCTGCATCCACTTTCTTCTCCTTGAATCCCTTCACCAGTCTTTGTTGGTAAGACTGACACTATGAAGGCACTAAGTACCCCTGCCCTGTTTGTATCCATGGTCATTAAATCACTTGATCCACAGAGAGACAAAAAGAAAGTGCTGAATAGCCCACTCAAGTGAGTATGAGGATGGAGCTCCAATCTGACAACATGACAGTAATTTCCTCCAAAGCACCTCCCACCCTTGAAAAGGATATGATTGGTCTTTCAATGGGAAGCTGGAAGTTCCACCCCCAATAAATGGGCTGGGACAGGGCCAGTGGGTCCAAGTATAGATGCTCAAGTGTCAGTACTTTGTGTGGATGTCACTAACCACAATGGCATATACAAATATGACTATTTTTTAATAGTAATATTTAATTGTCATCATATGTAATGATGGTGACAAAAACAGCTAAAAGCAACTTTACTTGTTCCTGTTAGTTTATATTTTCTGAATCACAATAAAGGCATTTCATTTTTGAATACCTTCTGACAATGAGTAAATAACTCTTATAATATTTTTTAATGGTCAGTAGCATCTGTATAAAAGTTTAATTTAATATTTTCTCACAATTACTTGGCTAGTATGTATTATACGGCTGTCCTGCAATAACTAGACTATAAAAGAAATGCTCAGCTGTACAAAGCCTCTTGGTTGCTTACAGATTGATGGACTCCAACCTCTCTGTCACTATGAAATTCCAAGTGACCGTTTTGTGCAGAAGAGTGACACTAGCAGTGGGACACTAGTGGGCTGCATACTTTTTACAGCATTGTTTCTTTGTTATTATTCCAAATTATGTCTATGCTGTCATAGATTACCTACTTTTTCAAGGGGTTGTGTGTTTTTATTTCATCTCAAGCATCATTAGTGTCTTCAAAAAAGCAAAAAAAATGAATTAATTTGTTCTTTGGGCATTGGTTTATAGCTTAACACTTCTTAGACTACGAGATGTTTGATAAAGGAAAAAACTCTTAAAACTTATATGATGAGTCCATAAGAAAATCTCCAGTTTACAGTTTTAATACCTGTGCTAATTTGGAAAACAAGTCACTAGCAGGCTATAGAATGCACACACTTGTATATTAACAAATATCAGGTACTGATTGTATGCACACAATTATATTCAAGAAGTCGTTACTCACTGGTTGATCAAATTTCCATCCTCTGATGCTCATCTGTGTCTCCAAAAACTACCATTCTAAACACAAATTAGACTTTTTTTTTTTTGTAGTTACTGGTATCACCTGCAAATTTGCCTCTTTATAATGTTTTTAATTTTGTCTAAAACCTGGGGTTTAATGTATATGCATTCAGCCCACATTCTAAAACTGTAGTGCTTCTATCTTCTGTGTAAACTTCTGTATCCCTTTCATCATGTCTTTCTTACTTTATATGCTATTTACTTATGAACCATAGGCTTCCTTGCTCTAATTTACTAACTGTTGAAAGAATTATGCTAGTGCTAGCTCTGCAAGATTAGGTCCTATGTTTTAACAAATCTCCCTTATAAATTATCTTTCCTTGCAGTTCTTATACTAGCACTGCAGGTTCTGTGATTTTCTTTATAAATGAAGGCCAACTCCTTACTCCATTAAAACCATTGGAAAAATTCCTGCTGAATTCAGTGTGAATAGATTTAAACTCCTATGTCTCAGTTGTCAAGTAATAGCCAGCACCTCCAGTGGTAAATACCTACTCTTTATTTTTTAACCTTGACAACATAAACAGGTTAATATCAAAGTAAAACCTAATGGCGATTTAGTTTGATGACACCACCACATCGCTCTGATTTATAACTGTCTGAAGATTTCTGTTCCTTTTTTAATTTCACTCTTTCCACACATCAGATATTCCAGAGCTCAGAAATTAACTTATGGAAGATGGAAGATGAATGCTGCACTTCTTTGAACTTCTGCAGTGTTACGCAGTTAAAAAGCATGGCAGCAGCAATTGTTCTATCCTTTGAGAATAAATTCTTTCTGTGGCAGAGACTAACACATTATGGCTTGGTCCTGCAAAGCCCTAACTACCACAACATTTTCAGCATGTTCATCACCAAGTGAAATCAATCAAATATTTGCTGCCAAATGGAAAGAATTTAGAAGCACCGGCCTCTACACAAAATTTTATTCTATGATTGAGTTTCATAATATTAGCATTTGATAAGCAAAACAGTGATGAATGTCTGCTAAGGCGATGACTGCCTAGGTGGAGAGCAATGGGTATGTCTATCCTGACTGTTTCAAGGCTTTCAACACTGTCTTTCATAATATCCTCATAAACAAGCTGATTAAGTATCAGGTAGATAAATGGACAGTGAAGTGGATTTAAAACAGGACTGCCAGTTAAAAAAATGTTGTGAACAGAGGCACAAAGTCCAGCTTGAGGCCAGTCACTAGTAGTATAACTTGGAGACTGATACTGAAAATGGATAAGGAGAGAGTGAATCCTTATCAAGTTTGAAAATAAAACAAAATGGGGAGGAATGACTGATACTCCATGGCTGTGTTGCCATTCAGAGGCTTCTGGACAAACTGGTGAAATGGGTTAGGAAAAACATCATAAAGTCCAGCACAGAGATGTAAAGTTATCCCTCTGAAGGGGGATAACTCAATGCATTAGCACACTCAAGAAGTTGACTGGATAGAGAGCAGCTTTGCTAAAAAGGATGTGTGGGTCCTGGTAGACGCCAAACTGACCATGAACCAGTTATGTGCTCCTGTCAGGCTGCACATCACATTACAGAGATACGGACATAATGGAGTGACTCCAGTAAAGGGCCACGAATGTGGTTAAGAGACTGGAGTGTCTGTCACATGACAAGAAACTAAGACATCTGCGAGTGTATAGCCTGGAGAAGGTTCACGAGGAATTTGTTGACATCTATAAACACCTGACTGGGGGCAAGGGTGAATGGACAAGATGGAGACAGACTTTTCTCAGTGATACCCAATAACAGGAGGCAATGGACAAAACCGAAATACAGGAAATCATCTTGTGAGTCAGTCTGTACTGGGCAACTGTTCCTACTGCACAGGCAGGCATGAATAAGGCCAAGGTGTACAGAATGATGTACAGGTGAAAGGCAGCTAGTCCCAAGAGAGACTACTGAGTCCCTGTTAAAGAATTATATAATATTCCTTATTGAAAGGTGACATCAAACTGTATCATTCCGCAGTTTTTCCTTCTCTAGCACAAATCAAGGAATGCTACTTTGTTTATCTTTACATAGTGACAGAAATGTGCCTCATGTGGACACACAATCTTTCCATTTTCACTATTTTCTGGAGAAAAGATCAACTGCTCCAGAATGATGACCTCTATTTATTCTGTTTGCATCCCTGACCCAGCCCTTCTTGTAATACTCAAAGCCATCACCACCACTTCTAAAAAGTCTTTACTATAGCTAATGTAAGCTACATGAATGTAAGTGACATGTGACTAAGGAGAAATGATACCCACCCTTCCTTCCTTCCTTTGCTTCCTTGCTTCCTTCCTTCCTTGCTTCCTTATTCATTCCTTCTTTCTTTCCTTTACTCATTCTTTCATTCTTTCTTTTCCTCATTCTTTTGTTCTTTCTGATATACAAGAGGACTTAACACTTGTAGACTCCCTGTAACATAAAATTTGCTATGACCCCAAATGGTATGGCAGATTTCTGAAGTGCAAGGTAAAAATCTCTGAATTTGCTATGAGCTTATAATAAATAGACCTTACAGATCTCAAGACCATAGCTTAAAAAAAAAAAAAAAAAAAAAATCACATCCAGACAATATAAATCTTGAATTGCAAGGTCAAAAGTCTTGCTCAGTAATGGAAACATGAAAAATATTTACAATCAATCACTCACTCACGTACCCCTCTCAAATGAGCTGGTATATAAAGTATTACATTATACCATGTTTCAAACCAGCTTTTTTAATACTATACTCTCAGTAATTTGCTCTACAAACATGGACTATAATTAGATTTTTTTTACAGGGTAATAGGATAATATAACAGCATCATGCTTCAAACAAAACCAGCTTAACCACAGTGTTCAGTTTAAACTATTGCATATTTTGGCACTGTTAACAAAATAACACCCTCTAGGAACCTATTGTCAGAGGTTTCTCTGAGTCTAGGCATTTTCCCTGGCATTAGGGTGTCTTAGGTTTTGCCATTTTTCTATTAATAGCTTCTGCTGACAGTTACAGTCCAGAGCAATAATGTTTCAAACCGCTAGCAACAATGGTAGCAGTAGGCTGTATGCTGTTTGATTTTCTTAGACATGACCAAGGAATAGATTTATACTGAAGAAAATGTTTCAATATAGTGAAGAAAGATGTTGACAAAAAATTCATAAATTTCTCCATAGCAATTTTAAAGAAAATATCAAGGCTTAAATCTAAATTTTCTAATTCATTTTAGATGAGACTTCGATGAAGACTTACCTGATACATTTTCTAGTGGAAAGAGTAACTCATAAAAGAAAAAAGTATTTCTCAGCTTTGAAAAACATAACAAACAAAGAAAAATTACTTACAACACATTATGGGGAACTGCAAGTGTGACTAAAAATTTCAGACTTTCAACACAGATGGAAGAAACCTTTGCATTTTTATCACTGCAAAACCAAGTTACTTTTCCCTGAAACCTTGAGCTGACAAATTACAGTTTTGAACAGCAATATTAGCTGTCATATATAAGGTTCGAAATTTTAAAAGAGAGTATTTCAAAACCAAACTTTCTTAAAGTCACTTCACATTTTTCAATGCATGATTGAAGTACTTCCAGTGCTGATAAACATGGCTGTGTGGAAACTGCTCAGATTTTTCCCATCTTACCACCTTCCCCAGTCCCTCCTTTGAAGGATTCCTCCTTCAAAAAAGGATTTTCACACTGACTGAAGCAGTACACCTCTCACTATACCCGCAAGAATTCACTGGATTAGTTAAAAAAAAAAAAACAAAAAAACCCAAAAACAAAAACAAAAAACCAGAACTTATGATTTATGCTTTCCTACACCTAAATGTTCCATGTTGCTGTAAAACTTGGTGAAGAAAAGGAAATCAATGGTTACTTTAAAAAATTAGGAAGTAATTTTAGTATTTAGATTTCAGTAATACTTAAACACGGTGAAATTATATATGACTTCCACTTGGCTGCATTATCTATACAGACTGGATCACAGGATTTACTAAAAATACCCCATTTTTGTCTTTGTGAAAAACCATTTCTGCAGGCTCTCCACTACTGGTCTTGTTTAGACAAATGAAATGTCAGACACAAATTATATACATACAACTCACATAAGGACATAAATGTAAGGACAGATGTAAAGTGTCTTCTTTCAAAAGGCAGACTTTATTTATTTGTTTATTTATTTATTTACTTACTTACATACTTGGCTCTGTGCTGGACAAGTGGCTAAGGAGGTGGAAGAACATTTTACCAGCACAGCACTGTCAAACCACAAAATGTGAACTGCAGTCAAACTGTTAAGGCAATAAATGCCCTAAATCCTTCCCCTAAAGTGTTGGAAATCTAAAAAGAAAATCAAGAACATTAGCATGACCTGAAGTTATTGCTTTGAAACCAAAAAAAAATAGAAATCTGTGTTTGAGTGGTAATGCATCTGAGGCAACAAAAACTAACACCAGCAATTCATAGGTGAATCTCATGGCCTGCAGATACAGTGACAGTAGTACAGACAAGAACACTAGGCACAGTGTACCTGGTAAGCCTACTAAACTTAAAAAGCACCCAGAGCCCTGATTGGCATCTCTTTCAAAACTACATGAGAATAGTAATTTTCATGCACAAATTTTATGTTTTGAGCTTTCTGTCTGTTTAGATGGGCAATTTTATCACTTTGCTTACAAATTCTACTTTTGCTTTCACAGAATGTAAATTATTGCCTTTTATTTTATTCTAAATACATTTATTGGAATTTTAGTAAACAACAAAACAATCTAAAACAGCAACTGTAGAAGCAACAGAACCAGAAAATTTCTAGTCCATCTGTCTATCAAAATAAGCAACAGCCTGTTTATGAAACAAATCAAGAAACCCCTATGAGATAAGTCATATGACTAAGCCCAAACATCCATGCTAGCGCATTAGCAGAGGAGCAATTACGTTTCTTTTTTAAGTGGACTATAGTAGTTTGCAGTAACAGCCACTGTAAATCCAGCATTATCCTGTAGGTTTCTTGTTTTGATTTGCGTAATCACTACAAGCATCTTATACATCTTGATACAAGGAAAAATGACAGTCTCTTTTTGAGGCAGGATTATCTCAAGTCATAAAACTGCACACGTCACATTATCTTCAGGGAATAGTTGCACTACTGTATCAAATTTTGCAGACATATATTTACCATGGGATTATTTATTTAAAGTACCCTTTAACTCTCAGTCTTCTTTATTACACCTTTGACATACATCAGCTATGAATACTGAGACCACAAAATGAGTATCTAAAAGAATACAACAAACACTTCTCAATAAACTTGGAACATTGAAAATTCATTTAGTATGCAAAGAAGACAGATTTTTTTTAACTACTATGGCTATTATGGTGAAATCAAAATCTAAATAATATAAAATTTATTTATTCATAAAGGCCTTTTTCCCTTACAGGCCTTAAATACTTTACTCATAAATAGGTGCTTGATCTTAAAGCCTTTTCTCTGGCATCTCTTCCTTTTCTTGCAGTATTTTCAGATTCTGCGTTTTCCAGCAGTCATGCCCTATACATGAACAATACAGTTGTCCTCCACTTGTTTTAATTTTCTAAGTGTATTTCTGATGATGAAATCCAGTCCTTGGAGTATTCAAATATATATCCTTGGTAGTGCAACTTGAGCAATGAATACTGCAACTTTCCAAAAAGCATTGAGCAGCTAATCTCAAGATTTCACATAAATCATAAAGTATGACATTTTACTGCAGGAATCCACAGTTTAAAAAGAATAACAGAATAGTAATTTGTCTTTGAAATTCTGTGGCATGTAAATGGGGATACTAACAAATATTGCTATACTTTAGATTTTTTAAAAAGCAACAAACCTGTGTCCTTGACAAAGATATAATGGGCTATTCTATGTATAGGTTTTTCAAAAGCTGTGCCTGCATAGTTGTTATGTGTATCACAAATGTCAATGACCATAGCCTTACAAAACTTTCAGTCAGAGAGGTATTATCATTAGCTTACAGATGAGGAACTGAATAATAATAATTGTTAAAGGCTGTCTTCATTTATTTATAAGGAGCACAACATGAGAGGAGATTGGTTGTACATAAGAAGATTTGGTGAGGAATATCTGACATTAAGTGAATTCTAAGGAACTAAGGAACCGCTCCTAGGTGAAGAAAATGACTTGGAGTGATGCTAGCATGATATTTAAATATCAAAACCCACTGAATTCTCTGGCTCTTAAAGCAAGCCTGGTAAACTGTATTCCTAAGGAGATGTTTCTAGATTTTCATTTAATACACTTCTTGCTCCAGTTTCCTCTTAGTGCAACCTTTATCTCAGAGTCTTTTCTGCTCCTGCTCCATGTTGAACTGTTCTTGTGCACTGGTCCGGTAACAAACAGCCATCTCCTCACGGGAACAATGCCTACGGCTGGCGAAGAAAAGACCAGCAAAGAATAAATCTAAGGTGGCTTACATGTCTCAGAGAACCAAGGACTTAAGCGAATTACCAGCTGAACTGTTTTATGTGCACTTTTGAAGTGCCTGCCCAACTCCATTTGATCTAAAAATTTCTATCAAATTCATCTGAGAAGTATTTATTTTGTGCACTTTAAGAACAAACACTTGACAATGCAAACCACAGGACAGGAATTGTAGTGTTGAGGATGTATGCCTGCTCTTAACCACAGCCGTTCTAGAAACATAGCCAAAGTGGGTCACAAGACAATCACAGTGCAAGAAATTTAAACTTCATTACATCTTCTGAATTTTATTCCAGAGATTTCACAATGGAAGCTTTTTTTTAAAATGGTTATTTAGATTATTTTTTAGTGAGAAAATATGCCAGCTCCATATCCTCTTTTTTGCCATAGTCTGGGCATGTAGCACATTCAGGTACTCTGGTGCTGTGCAGCAGCTTTGTACACTACCTGTCATCCTGTAATACACAATTCTGCTTAAACCATTAATATTTTGTGTGGGACCAAATGCATCCGCTGACATAATAAATACAATACCAATACACTCAAATATAAAGGAAGCCTTACAGAGATTTGTGGAGACAGATTAAGGTTAATAAAATTCTCAAAATAATTATTTTACTTTTTGGAACATGCATACAGAAATCGACAATGAAAAGTGGAGTATTATTAGAGTTTAGATTGCTACAGTCTGGATAATTAGAGCATTGTAGGACAAAGCAGACAAAGGTTAGAAGAGCAAGAATAGAAATATGATGTAAAGAGATTGCCCGGGAGAGTAACGTTGCTTAAAAAATCCTCATGTGTTCTTGGAACATAGGTCCATAACTCACTTCCTAAGCTCCATAACTTGAATTGCCATTTCATACTGTTTAGACAAAGCATCAGACTTTTGGTAGATGCATATCAGATGTTTTGCTTCCATTCTTCTTGTACTCATGCAGATCCCGCATTTTATATTTCCTCAGGGTGAGACCCAACAGAGCTCATAACTGAGGTGAGTAGAGGCAAAATGAACAACCAAACCACACAATAATTAGTAAACCACAGTAAATCATCCGGTGTGGCATTTCTGAAAGAGTAAAGGATCTGCACCTAGGTGGCATTAGTGTAGTGGGAAGTTACGTGTCCATCAACCCCCATCCATGTATCACTAGCCCAGGTAATCACCACTTAGGAACTTTTAGGCTTGACAGCATGAGCTCTGTCAATCATACTTGATACAATGTAGTGCTGAAAGTGGAGCAGTCACTAAGGATGGCCCTATTTCTAGCTAACTTGTTTTAGCAGAATGTTTGTGTGCATCAACAGACTGAAATGACAGAGAGCTAGAAGATGATGTGGGTGAACGTGAAAAACCAGAGAAGACTGTGGAGAAAAAGGAAGAAACCAGAATAAAAAATGAGCAAGGAAGAGCAGAAGATTAAAGGTATGAATCAATGCTGTAAATAATCTTCCTAAAACAAAGACACAGGAAGTTTTGCATCAAGAATATATTTCAGTCAGATTGCTGTCATAGGCAGGATAAGCATCAATGAAAATTGATCGTTCAGCTTATTAAAGTCTTTATGTCACAAGTGCCCTTTAATCACTTGTTGTACCACCCAGTACTCTTCTATAGCCTATATAACACAAAAGGATGGAAAGAGGCAATAGAAGTCCCAGGTGTGAAGAATTTTGTACCCTATAAGACATGCACCCCACTGAAGCTGCCCATTAACAATATTCACAGAGCTTGTAACACTTAAACACGTATTCATATCTCTGTATGAATAACTAAAGCTCTAAATAATACTAATATCATAGGTATTTTGCATGTTTACTAGGTGTTCCTGTTATGCATAATTACTACCTACTTTCACTTACATTTCACAAACAATTTAGGTTTGAAAAGCTTAATCCTGCTTTTGTGGTTTTTTTCTAATTGAGGGTTTGTTTGTTTGTTTGTTTGTTTTTCCTGGAGTGGAGGGTTCATTCCGGGTACATCTATGCTTAATTCTGATGCGTAGCATATACGTAGCACAACAAAGTAGAAAATGTGCAACTGGCATTAACAAGGAAAACTCGTCAGGGTGCAGATAAAATACTTTAGATATCTGCACAAGTGTTGCCCCTTAATTGTCTAAAAGAGCATTGAAATAGGTCCCTTATCTCCCTAAACCAAAAATATTGTCAACAGTTTGGTTATTTTAGGAGAGTGAAACATGCCAGAATGGCATGTTTACAGAAAGCAAACTAGCTCAGACCTGTTTATTTCTGTTGCTTATTCTGTATCTATGCTTTGTTTCTCTTCTCTTGCTTTATCCTATTATGATAGAATAACACGCTCAGAAAAGCACATAGCAGGTTTTCCAGTGGGTCTGTTGGTACAAATTGGTTAGCCAGTCCATGCAAAGAGATATCATGGACACAGCAGGTAATTCCTTTGTGGTAGAGACAGAATGGAAAGATCTTTCAGAAGTAAAATTCTATGAGGATGTAACGGTAATTGTAAAAGACAACTGTCTGTTATAACATTATCTGGAATCTGGTATAATGTTATCCACAACCAGTTTTATACTAGCAACCACCGCAACTACTTCTAATAGCTTCCTTTAGCTGGCAGCTACAGTTTCTGAAAAGGGACACACACAACTGGACGCCTCCTGTAAGACAGAGCGGAGTCTATTTCTTTTCAGATTAATGTCAAGTGGCAGCACAGTCATAGAGCCACTGAACCACTGAAAAGTTTGGTTTGGAAGGGAACATTAAAGGTCACCTAGTCCAACCACTCCCTGCAATTGGCAGGGACATCTTCAACCAGATCAGATAACTCAAGAGCCCTGTCTGACCTAACCTTGAATGTTTTCAGGGATGAGGTGTCTACCACCTCTCTGGGCAACCTGTACCAGTATTTTACCACCCTCATCATAAAAGAATTCTTCTTGATATATACTTTTGCAGTTTAAAACCACAAGCTTGTCTCCTAATGCTACAGGCCCTGCTAAGAAGTTTGACCCAATCTTTCTTATAATCCCCTTTTTCAGTACCAAAAGCCTTCTCCTCTCCAGGCAAAACACCAGCTCCCTCAGCTCTTCCTCATAGAAGATCTGTCCAGATCAATGTTTTGCCCTCCTCTGGACTTGCTCCCACAAGTCCACATCTTTCCCTGTACTGAAGACTCAAGACCTGGCAATAGCTCTCTAGGCGGGGTCTCATGAGAGCCGAGTAGAGGGGGAGCTCTCAGTCAGGAGCTAGGGGAGTTAACAAAAAATCTTTACACAAGCTTGTAGCTATTTGGCACTTGTAATGCTCTTTATAGCCCCATGTTGGCAGCCCGTGTAAGTTACTGCAATGCTGAACAGCATAACATACCCACCAGGAAAAAATTTCTCTAACAGCTGTGGAGCGCTATGGTTCCCTGAGCACAGGCTGTCACTCACAGTCAGCCCGTGTTTACAGGAGCAGCAGTGCCTTACAGTCACAGGCTGCTGAGCGGCGGCCCGCAGCACGGGAGGCGCGGCCGGGCTAGGGCCGGCGGGCGGGCGCTCCCGGGCGGGCACTCACTCGCTCCCGGACGGGC
>VZRV01004151.1:470793-571567 GCA_013398115.1 Falcunculus frontatus
GGCCCGTCCCATCCCGGCACTGCTGCCCCCGGCCGCCGGGACCACCCGGGCCCCGGCCCTCGCCTTTTGTTTCACTAGAGCATTACGTCATCCTTTTTCTCTACGTGGAGGTAGGCTGGAAATAGTATTTAAAGATTCGCCCCGCTGATTAAAATTCCTTGTTTCTGTGCTCTTCAGTTCTGCTTTTGTAGAAGCCGTGCGTTCGGACACTGAAATATGTCAAATGGGAGAGAGATTTCTGCCTGAAAGACACAAACGGCTTTTTTTGCCGTATTCAGTGAACAAAATACATACTGTTGGAACAACACACAAAAACAGAACAAACGGTGGTTTGAGAGGTCCTTTGTTCTTTTCAATCCTAAAGGAAAGCTTTTGATAGGGGGAAAAAAAAGCCACCTGCTATCACAGGTGTCAATTCACCTTAAGAAAAGAATTGGGCTAGACCCGTCTTATTTTAGTCCTCAAACACAAAAATGTTGCTGGCTGAATCAAATTTGTTTCAGTGGTAGAATGTCTTTAACAGGGTTTTCACTATCATCATCCCTGCAGTACAGCCAGGCAGGAGCCATGATGGGCACTGTGGGAGAGAGGTGGTGGGTAAAGCAAACATAGCTCTATGGATCTTTTAAAATACTAATTTTTATGAGTTGCATGTGTTTCTTGGCATATAAAAAAGCAGTAAATACTGCAATTCCTTTAAGGATTTAGTAGTGATAGACAAGAATTAAAGAAGAAAATAGACCTAGTTCCCTTTCCGTAGAAATAATAATGTTACACCTGGCATTTTGATATATGCATTTCTGATGTCATGGCAGCATTCTCTCAACTCATCATGCCTAATTTCTTCTGAAGCTTAACTTAGATTCTAACTTTAACCCTCTTGACTCTGAGAATTAAATAGTTGGGAGCAAAAGGCAATTTCATTTATGTTTAAAGCACTAGCAATTCTACAATTAGCTCAATACTGTACAAATTCAATGATAGGCTGGACATTTAATGATGGTTACAGTTATACATAGATATATCTATGTATACACACTATACATACACTATAGAATATCTGTTTGCCCGTACAACTTTGACCTCTAGCCAGTAACTTATAATCTACAATATTAATCAGGGACTGAAAGACTATACTAGAAGTGCTAATTTTACAGTAATACAGTGAGCTTCTAAAAATAGGCTGTATCCTTGGTCACATCAGATAACTCCAAGACATGGTTTCTACACAGACATTTACTGATTCTTAACAGCATGATCCTATCACTGTATGTTATTTGAGTAGCTGGAAATTCAATTTTATCCTGCAGCAAGACCAAAATAAATACATAAATATATAAGCATATAAATGAGGATAATTGTATTTGTTATAGATTGAAATTTCTGGGAACTTTTGATAGGAAAATCATAATGATTCATTTGAATTCAGTATAGTGTTTCATGTGGATTAAGCTTGATTTGAGTTTGAAAAATTGGCATGGTGTTTCAGGCCTTAATCAGGGCAACTAGTAATGTGGCATTTAGGCTCTTGGACTGAATAAAATTAAGAAAGCACTAGGGTTTTTTTCAAGAAAACTCTTCTTATGGCACATCCTGAAAGCTTTAATTTTAGCATCACTTTCCTTCTTTTTTCCCAGTTTGAGCTTAGCTTTCCATCTGGCCTGTTTTTCTCATGAGGTACCAGTAGCAAGCCGTAGCAGAGGAGATAGGTTAAAACAATGTATCTGCTGAAAAAAAAAGTTCAAACGAAGTTTGTCAACAGTTAAATATCCTTTGTCAAAAAAAGGTGGTACTCTCCATCCCCTATCCAATCTTGCCTTGTTCATCTTTGTTTATCACTCTACTCCATAGCAGCAGCATTTATACACTCACAGCTATGCTGTGGGGAGAAGACAAACTGTTTGCATTGAAAATAACCAGACATGATATTGAATAATCCATATGGGAGAAATAAAGTTTACTCTACTCTACTGAATCTGATTTAGCCTCTATGGTGACATATTGTTCAAAAGAACACTCCAATGTTGCAAGACCACCTGGCTTTCCTGAGTGAAAGCTAAATTACTTGCTATTGGTTTGAAACACATTTCTCTTCATGATGATTAACATATTAGTTAGTTCTGCAATGACTTCACTATAACAACATATGCATGTATCTAATACAGTTTTTCAAGTAATGTACAAGAAGTAAGTAATGTAAAAATGTGAAATAGTAGTAAATAACTGAAATAATGGCTCTTTTTTAATTTACTAATAAAATCATTCCTTATATTTGTATTTCTGCTTTAAAAATTATGTTGTTACTTCTCTCAGTCACTGAGTCCTCAGTATTCCCACCCATTATTGCTGAAACATCAACATAGTGCATTTAATTTGCCCAGTAACGAACATAATATTGCCTTGTACTGTCAGTAAAATTTCACAAGGCATAGAAAAGCAGAAGTTATTCAATCTCAGTTCAGCAAAAGCTTCTCAAACACAAAATACACCTTTCTTATTCCTTTTTTTCATAGGCAGCTGATGTTAGTTAATTTAATTGTTATGTGAGAGGTAAGAAATGTCATATTAGTACTTCCATGGGATTGTGGTTTGTGTTCAAAGTAGCACTCAAAGTAACGCAGAGGCCTTTTTTTCTTTTGTCAGTGTGAACCATAATCTGCTTTGTAGGCTAATGGACTGAAGTACATAGAGAAAAAACCCCACTTTTTTTGTCAGTTACCTCTTCAAATTCCTTAGGCAAACAGAATCTGGTGTGAACCAGCAAAACAAGCCTAGGCAAAACACACAGAACCACAATGGGTTGGTTGTCTTAGGGATTTGGGGAACAGGGGTTTTTTGTTTTGGTTATTTGTTTGTGTTAGGTTAGGGGGCTTTTTTAGTCGTTGTTTTTGTTTGGGTTTTTTTTGTTTTGTTTTGGGTTTTTTAATGCAACCTACAAGATATAGTAGAACATCGTAAAAGCTGAAACAGATTCAGTACAGTAAGTATCTGTGCAGCTTTGTCCCTTACGGATTAGCTAATAATATGTTTTGTTATTTTGGGAGCAAACGGGTTTTCTCTTCATGTTGCTCAGATTGTCAGTGAACATACAAAGAGTACTATTATGGAGCTCAGTGGGAAGGTGGGAAAAAAGAGAAAATGAATATAATTACAGAATTCCTAACATCCTTTTATTGTATTTAGCCCTGTAAGAGTTCATTTTTTTAAATTACTTTGTTGTTTTTCAGAATTGGACTTAATCTTTCCAGATTTTTAATGAGTCTTAGGTCTTATGTAAATCTTCTACTTCCAAGAGTCACAGGACCACCTCTGAAAATATCTGAGTGCTTGAAAGAAAATTGTATTTTGCAAATACAAAATGCTCCACAAATTTTTGTGCACCCTCTTCCCTCTCAAGTACTTGAGTTCTGTGTCTCTGTGAGCTACTGACAAATTAATACAATTTTCTTCAAGGTAATCTAGTTTTTCTGGTCTCTCCAGATTATGCCTATCTTTCCCAGTATGCAGGTTCCTCATAGATCTGAACAACTGGGAAATTTCTATATAGTTTTTCTTTCTACATAAGATTGGAAAGAGCAAATTAGGTCTCTGACTTGAAAGTATGACAGTATCTGATAACTATGGAACAAATGCACAGGAGGGTCTGCATATATACCTATCTACTGGAACCTGTTTAAAAAATAGCTTTTAACACCAAGGAACAAATCTCCAGCATGGCATCTCTTCTGAGGAGTTAGTAGGGAAATCGGAGACTAGTGAAAATAGGAAAGGAGGGACCAAAAAATTCTATCAGCATTCATTTTCTGCCAGTCTTTAAGAAAGTGGAGTGTCCTGCAATCATACAGTACCCAGTGCTACTCAACTCTTTGTCCTCAGAAAAAATCACACCAGCTGTTGAATCTGTGAGCTGTAATGGTTGTAGCATCATTGCCATGATGCCCTTTATTGCATCTTTTCCCATTGGAATTATCATTTAATTTCCATTTTCATTTATGTCACTGCTTTTTATCCTCCTGATATCCTGATAGCCATCATTGCAAGAGTTACATATTTTTTGCACTGTTTTATATTTGGTTTTGTATGCTGCTGTGAGCAGTATAATTTTTGCATTTTATCCCTAAGACTCTTTTCATTATCAACATTTTAGTCTGATGGGATTTTTTTCCTTTCTTTCTGCTACTTTTAGATTGTTAGAAATAAATGTGAGTGGTAATTCCCAAATTTTTGGTACTAAGTAATCATATGGGTCTTTATAGATAGTATTCTTTCTTGAAGGTATAAAGTGCTGCATCCAACACAAATTACACTGACCTGATCTTTGTGTACAGGATAAAACATTGAGAAAACCAGTGACACCAGCACAACTTCCCCTTCTGGCATATGGAAGTTCATTTCAAGCACCCAAATCTCCTTCAAGATGTGTGTAGATAAAAGGAACAGTGATGTATCTTAGGCACTTTGTACACCAGGCTGTGTAAGGGGTTGAAACCAGAAACTACTTTATCCTTACTTTTATAGGATGCCATGCTGTGATCATCCTTAACGTGGAAACTCTCTTCTTTCAGTTTTCCTGGTGCTTTGTAGTTCTGTATTTAGCCTCAGCAGAACACTCTTAAAATTCTGCTCTCAGAACTAAAGGTAATTAAAATATTAAAGCTTTAGTGCTTATGATATCCTTTTTGTGTTTTTTCCTCTTGGTTCAAGTGTGTGGTTAAAAAAGCAAAACAAAATAAATCAAAAAACTCCAGGCAACAGTATTTTAAAATAAATAAAATGGGATTCCACCAATAAAATCCAAAACTGCTGTATTTACAAAAATTAGAGAGGGAGAGAGAGAAATGTCTTTTAGAATAAAAATTGTCTCATCTAAGGTAATATCATTTACTGTTCTAGCAACTTAGCTGCAGCCTGGCTGATTTCTAAAAATTCAGTACTAAAGAAGAGAAAGGGAAAAATAAACCCTTGGCTCAGTAAAAAATTCTGCACTGTGGGTTTTGACAGAGTTTAAAAATAAAACCGAGACAAGGTAAATCTAGGAGGGTTTTTTTGCTGTTTAAATTGCACACTGACCCTTTAAACACCATTCGAAGCACTATAGCCTTAGGCACAGCCACAAGGCATAACCATCCCCTGTAGTGTGACTTCATCATGGGTTCTCACCTCCCTGCCCAGCCAGTCCTGAAATATCTAGCAACTTTTCTTGCCCCACTTTGGTATACTTTCATATATCCCAACATAATGAAAAATAGTTGTTACTGCTAGTGCTTTCTATACAATGAAATACATTGGAGAAGTGAAGTTAAAAAATGCTTTGTTGATTTCCCACCTAGAATTCAGACAAAAGTTTTAAGATAAGGTCAATTTCCTTATATGCCGCACTCTTCCCACCCTCCCCCCCTATACAAATGCCCCTACAGTTAAAACTGCACAGATTTCTAGATGAAAAAAAAAATTCCTTGAGCTATTTATAACCCCCGCTGAAGACCAATAAGAACATTTTTAATCATAAAAGGTATTTGAGTGAATCTAAAATCTCAACATTTTAATAGTTAAGCAGAATATTTAGCTAGTAAATGTAGTATTTTAAAGCTGACACAAGCCTATTCATGACTAAAATAAATAAAAGAAAACTTATGCAAGCCCTAAATCCATTTTAAGATGTCTTATTATTTTCTCCCTATTATGTCATTCTTTATATGGGTTGCCACCTTCATGAATTATTTATGAAAAGATATAGGGTTTAATTTTTATACAGCATCTTGTGTTTTCAAATAAAACACAGAATTAATATAACAACTTTGGGCTGACCTTCTTAGTTCTATGCCCTATCTGTAGTACACATTTATGTATTTTTAAGGCTAAAATTTATATCAGTCCGATTTCCAAACATATTAATGCACATGGAGCAAAATAATAATCTGATCCCAGGATTCACGTTAACCTACTGCAATTAAAAAAAATAACTCTCTGCCCTTGACTGCCTGAAATATAGTGAGCAAGGCCTACTTCAGAATATCATAGTCACAAGCTCAGAGGTTTTGTAGAATCATCATAGCAATCAGAAAAACTGTTGAAACAATCTTCTGTTCTTATAACTGACATTGCTTCTATGGTGATGTCAACCTAAAAAGAAACAAATGCACACAAAAATCCCAGAAGAAATACTGTTACCAGAGAAATTGTTGGGGAAAGATAACAATGGTCATGGCATGAAATAGAATATCTGCATAACATTAATTAAAGCTTTGTGGTCAACAACTTCATTACTATTTTCTAAATCTTCTGTAACCATTCAGCTATCTTTATTACTTTCTGTCTTTTAATTTTGCATCTTTTTCTGGACTCCTTAAAGCCATTATCATTCTGTTGGGGTCAAGCGTGGATTCTCATTGGTGACTGTGCTCATTCAGATAGGAAACCTTGTGGTTATTTTCGATGTAGTAACTGTCTGAGCTTGTCTAAAGTGGTTGGCAAAGAAATCCCCTCACAGCCTCATTATTTGCTGGGCAGAGAAAGCTGAATGCCACAGTTCTTCTCTGCATGGTTTGTCTGACATCAGAACTTAAGTCTGCAGACTTCAGCAACTGTGGCTTATATTACTACTTACAGCTCTTCTAAGTCTTGGAAGAGTTAATGCTGACATAAGTTAGTATTTAATTAAAAAACCAGCAGTTTCCCATTGATTGCCTTTCCTTTTCATTTGTCTTTTGAGATGTTCTTCCTGCCATGCTACTCTTGAAGATGATTCATTACCAAAATTGTTACCTAACCCCAAAGAGAGAAATAGATTTCTTTTTCCATTATTTGTATTTTTGCCGCTACATATCAAAACAGTTTTCTTTTACATACAAGGCATTCATTACTTTAGTAATCACACCCAAAACAGGTGGGTTTTGCTATCTGACAGGTTTTCCAGGGGGAAGTTCACAGAAATTCAAATGCTTCTCAGCCCTGATTAAAATCTATCTATAAAGTATTATAATTCAGGTTTGGACTGTTGCAGTTAAAATATTATAGAAGATCATACAGTCTTGTTAATATATGTCAAGTTATTCTTGGGACTTCTTACTTGTTTAGTTTTGGGGGGGGGGGGTTCCTTTCACGGAGAGAAGAATTTAAAAAAAGAAGAGAGAAACTTTGATACGATAAATATAGATTTTATCTACACTTTGAGATATATATGTCCACCCAAAATATTCATACTAGCCTAATTCAATAAAAATTAGCTCAAGTCTGTAAAAAATGGTTCTTGTTCTACACCAATTTCTATGTCCACATGTATTTTGTTAAGACTAGCACCATTGTTGCTCTAGCTCATTGAGACACAGACTGTGTCAACGGGATGTGACAAGTTCAAGAACCGTCTGTAGTACAAGACGCTCTGCAGGGCACCTGCCCTTCAGCCATGGGACTGGCTTGCAGACAAAGCAAGTACACAGAGCCGATATGTGTATTCAGCACACAGCATGGAGTGGTTTCCAGAAGTAAACACTACCTTTAATTGCAGCCAGAGGCAGTGAACCTACCCTTTTGAAAGCTGTCACCAAAACATAATATGGAAAAACCCTGTGTCTCCTAGCTCATGATTTAGCAGTCTTACATGCTACCTCACATTCTTTCAGTCTTCCTTCTTCCCACCCGCCTCACATTCTCAGATTAGTGGAATAAGAAATACCAAAGTGACATGCACTAAGCCATGCGTGTGTCTCTGTGTATGTGTGCGTGCACATGCACGATGTGAATAAGCAAGACAAGCAGAGAAAAAATTTAAAAGAACATATATGCCTCTCAGATGTTCTCAATATGCTGCAGTGTTTCCTCCCACTTGCTCTGCTATACTATTGTTCCATCCATTCTTAACTTCCTTGTCCTGCTGAGTTTTCTATCTTCAAACTGCAGCATTGTCATTGTTATGCTGTCATGAGTTTAACCCCAGACAGCAACTAAATGCCACACAACCTCTCAACCCATCAGGAGGATCAGTGAGAGGATTGGAAAAAGAGGCATAGAAAACTCATGGTTTGAGATAAAAGCAGCTTAATAGGTAAGGCAAAAGTCACACATTCAAGCAAAGTAAAACGAGGTATTAATTCACCATTTTTTATGGGCTGTCAGCTGTCAGCAGGTGTTCAGCTGTCCTCAAGAAGGCAGGGCTCCATCACGCATTACAGTGATTTGGTGAGACCAACACCATAACTTGAAATGTCCTCCTTCTTCCTCTGTTTCCCACTGAGCATGATGCCATATGGTATAGAATATCACTTTGGTCAGTCAGGGCCACGTGTCCCAGCTGTGTCCCCTCCCAGCTCCTTGTGCACCCCCAGCTTACTCACTGTTGGGTTGGTGTGAGGAGAAGAAAAGCCCTTGACTCTGCGTAAGCACTGCTCAGCAGTAACAAAAACATTCCTGTGTTATCAACACTGCTTCCAGCACAAATCCAAAACACAGCCACTGTGAAGAAAATTCTCTCCCAGCCAAAACTAGCACAAATGCATAAATTGCTCTTCCAATAACTTGTTTCTTCCTCCCAATATCATCCTCAAAAGAAAATGGAGAATTAGCCCATATTTTTCTACTTCAGAAGTTATCTTGGCATCTTAACAGAATATTAGGTTTTTAATTTAAGTTCTAACTGCTACCTGAAACAGAACCTGGATATTGCTAATTACATCGGAACGTTACACTGTAGTCCTGTTGGTACCCTTTAATTTATACTACCATAGCACTCACAGCCTAAAATTATACTGATGACACTTCAAAGATGTTTAGACCTCCCTTTGTATATTTCATCTACCTATCACTGCAGTCTTTGGTATCCCCATGCCTTCCCTCAGAAGAGAAGTAATTTTTTTATATCATTTTTAGTGTGCTTACTGTATAATTATGTGATTCACCTTCAACACTAGAAAATAAAAAAAAATGTAAAATCTGTACTCAATATTAGACCTTATTCTTAGCATATCAAAGAGCCATCACACATGGGCAAGTACTATACCATATAATCTGATGCTAAATTACTCTGATGTATTACCCCCATCCTCCCCTGCCTTGAAATGTATACCACGAGGAATGACCTACCCTTTTACAGTTTCTGTGAAGAGCTCAGCAGTTCCTGAAGGTCAGTTATGATTAAGAGAGAGAGAGGGAGGAAAAAGCTGCCGTTTAGAAGAGTCCTATGAATTAAAAGACTTCTAAAAGAAACTGGATGTCTTGGTTTTAGTTTAATTTAGGTTTTGGATTACTGATTAAACGGGATGGGGAGCAAAATACTCTATGTACTGTGGTCTAGCTCAAGGATTCAAAAATTGTAAGGAAAAGTCTAAAAACCATTATGATTTAAGAAAAAAAAAGCATTGAGAGGAGGGTAAATCCCACTAGCTTTCGAAAATGTGAGTGATATTTTCTCTCTATAAATAACAGCTTACCACTTTTTTTTTTCATTTTAAATGAAAGGAAGACTTTTAAACAATCTCATTGCTCAAATAATAGTTATTTGTTTGTTTTTCCTGAAAATGCCAAGTATTCAAAGAGTTAACCTCACCTAAACCACTTCTTTTCTAGCTGTGCCCCGGTGACTAAGACTGAATGTCAGCTGTCTTCTGACTTTAGTTTCCAAGCAGCTCAACCATGGCTAATTTTTGATGGTACAGGTGCAGCATTAAACTATCAGGAACATGTTACACAGCAGTCAGTTACAATAAAAAAAACCCCAAACCCTGTAGCACAGTTTTCTGTGAAGGAGTAAGTTTTGAATACGTATGTTTCTGGTAAAAATAACAGTAATAACAACAACTGCTAGCAAATAAAAATAAAGACTTCAGAAGAACTTCTAGTGGTGGAATAATAAGGTACATTGAATTTATGAAAACCGCAAGCTATGCTTCTTTTCTTAAAAAAAAATCTGGGTTTAATATATTTTCATTAACTCATGCTCTGGCTCATGAGTCTTACCAGTTTCATCCCATCAATAATAGTTGTGTACTAATGTCCGGCTAAAAAGACGAGTATTTGCCACATTATATAACTCCATATATCTGAAAGCCCAGTAGTACATGTGAAGCAATATTAATAGTAATTATAGGTATAATAATGCACTGTACTTCCACTCATTTTTGAGGTGCACAAGCAAGCCAGCACAGTTAGGATGGTTTGTCCTTCTTCAAAATGCTTCTGAGAGATAAAAAAGACTTAACCTAACATTTTGTATCCAGTTGAGAGTTCATGCCACATGTTCTTCTTTTAATGAAGGCAGATGTACTGCAGACACCCTGAACATCGCGTGAAAAAGCCAGCTGGGTATAGTTTGTATCTGGCCAAAATTAAATCTACATCACTATTTTTCTGTGTGACTATGTCTATTAACTGTCATAATATTGTTCATAGCCAGCTGGGAATTTTCTAATTTTAGAAAGAATTATGTTTGGCTCTGAAAACAAAGACATATTTCCTTCCACATTCTTCCCATAAGAACTGTGACATTTGTTGTATGTTCATAGTGCTAGACAAAAAATTGACAAACTTAGAAATAAATCCAAAATACATTTATAATTTGCCTTAATTCCTGATTTTGCCGATGAGGAGAATTTAAATTTTTAGGTAGTTTTGTTTATATTTCAACACTCTTTTTTTGCACTTAGGTTTGTTGTGGCATTGAGGCATTGCAATCTAAGATCTGAAGCATTTTCATCAATTCTAGAAACACTATTTTATTCCTTCCCACCTAATTATAGCTTCTTATAAGAAAATAGCAGGAAAAAAGTAATTTGGTACAGCAGAAGAATCCATCAGTCATCTTACTTATTGATTTTTTTATTCCTTTCTCCAGTCAATCTTCTTTCTCCTTCAAATCTCTAATAACTTCTGAAGGCACTACATATACTCTTCTAAATAATTGAAGGCCTTCCAACAGTTTATTTTTCTGGGTGGATGTGAGGTTGTATAGTGTATAAGGCTGAGGAAATAGAGATTCCTTCTTGCACCCTGTGAGAGTAGATGAGTTGCCTAGAAAATGATGACTGGTTTAGAGATTTATTAACCTTTTAAATTTTTTCTCAGGATGTCCATTTGTTCCTAAGTAATGGAGGAAAATAAGAGAGAGGCCGATGTTAAGGCATGGAGAAAAACACTTCTTGAAGACCAAAGTTTTGTTAATTAACATTTCTGTAGAGCAGAATGGCAGTGCTAATAGTTTTTGGCCGTCTAAACCTCAATAAGCCTTTGCCAAAACTGGTGTGTACAGAATCCTAGGAAAAGAGGATACAATTTTTCACAGATACATATTGCTCCTTTGATGAATGGCAGAGATCTAGTGGTTCCATGTTCTTTGTGGATATCATATTCCAGTTTGCACAAGGGTGTTTTAAGATGTTTTTCTTGATCTACGCTAAACTTTGTTACAAGCTACTTTATATAAACTAGTCTTTCCATCAAGAAAAAAATGCATGTTTGACCTCTTGCTAGTGTTGTAACAGTCAGCAGTTTAACTTTTTGGAAATAGGGGCTGGAACTTGCTTGTGTATCACAAGAACACTACGACTGAGAAATGGCTTTCTGTGTGCAAGAGTTTCAGAGTCAAGTATTTACTGTACCAGATTATTTGTCCTGCAGATGATCTTTGGTTCTCTGCCCTCCCTGCACCCAACACCCCTGCCCGATGCTTGTTTGCACAGTAAACATGATACGTTGGCTGAAACATTTTCAGTGTTTAGAAAACCTTTAAAATGTGTTTCTTCTTGTTTCTACCGGTTGTACCAAATGATTGTGAAGCCATCACTGTGAGACTGTAAACCTCTGATGAATATAAAGGAAAAAGGAATCACAACTCAGAACACAAACAAACAAACTGGCAAAGAGACCACACACAAAAAAAGAAGCAATATATATATTTTGTAAAGAGGTTCTATTTCATGATGCAAACTGCTTATTTATGGTGAAAAAGCCGCTGCTGAGAAATAGCGTTTTACCCACATTGTTTCCCAGTCAGGTATAGTAATTTGCTGTGCTAAATTATTAGTTCTGCAGATGCTGGGTTCCCCATCACTATCTTCACCACAGGAATGATACTGCAATGTGGCCCATTAGCTTTCTGTGAGTTGTTATTTCAATAGCTGTACGCATATACCTCTGATTAATGAAACAGCCTATATCTAAAAAGAGTCCTTTTACTGAAATGTCTTATCATAGATTTGTGGAATAGTTTGTCATAAATGTTGGTTGCTTTACAACATGGTGCTTAGAATGATTAAAATGATTGCATTCAATAGCACACTTCCAGTGCATTTTCTTTTTTCTGTGTCCCTGTCCCCAGCTAGGAAGACAGAGAACCCTTGGTCTTGACCGCTTATCATGGAGTCTTCTCCTTCAAGCCCCAGAACATAATACCTGTTTTTTAGGGACACATTAATAAAGGGGAGACTCTTCCTTCTGCTCTGAGGAGAGACAAGATCCAGTTTCCTTTGTTTTGTGAATCGACCAGGATCAGTTCAGAGTTGGAAGTTAACTTTCCTTCTGCTTCCTAGCACTTAAGGCAGGGCTGTTACTCTGCCTGGGTCAGTGCGTAATACTGCGTATCAATCTCCCATTCAGATTTGTGAGTAGTACGCTGCCTGGTGAGCTCTTCGCACAACATGGCAACCTGCTCAAAAAGCTTATCTACATAGATGCATTGCACCCATGGCACCCACTTGTGCCTTCAGGCCCCAGGGGGACTTCCAGATTCTGGAGTTTTTTACAGCTGAGGGTCTGGGAAGCTCTTTTAGACCTGTTTGCCCTCTCTGTTCACCACACCCCTTCTCTCTTGCAATCTACCACAATTTGTCCTGGCAACATCTGCATCCCATCAGCCTCAGTTACAAGCACTGCCTCTTCCTGGTGGGTCTTTGAGCTCTTGTATGGATTTTCCTGACTTTGGGAACCTCCAGTCCAGCTCGGTGTAGTGCTCAGCTCCCAGAACTTACTGTAGCTGTTGCTGCTGTTGCTGCATGCCTGACTGATGATTCAAAGACTTTCAGGGTGCTTACATAATTAAGGGGCTGATCATTAAAAAAAGCCCTCTGTCTGTGATGCTTATCAAGATTGGTTGCATCATCCTGTGACCTTGCATCACTAGTTTGGCTCAAAATAAGAAATCCCTAGTAACTGATCTGTACCATTTCCCAAAACACTTTTGTTTTCTCTTCTCTTCTCCCATACAACACCATAACACGTAGTAGATTTTAGTAGAAGAATGAATGAGATGAGAGCTTGACGCTACACATCTGCAAGCTGTAGTATGTGCCAGTTAGCTCACACAATTTTTCAAGTTCACCTTCCTCTTCAGAATTTGAGGTCAGTAACAGTGATAGGAAGAGAAACAGGAACAAGGTAAAAGGGTATCAACTTCTGTGCCTTGTTGGCCTGATAAATTTTTTTCAGAAGGAATTTTGCTGTAAAGATAAACAATTCAAGGTCAAGCCAGTCATGGAATTCTGTATCTCCGGTAAAGTAATTCTAGCGAGGAAAGCTTCATGCATGCAGAAGGAAATCACTTCTGGCTGAATGACTTAAAAGCTTTAAAAGTCTAGAATCTAAAATTCAAGCAAATAGATTTTTATGGCATCTCTTGTATGTTTAATAAAGGAAATGGTAGATCTTTGAGAAAAACACTAGCAGGAAAAGGCTACACAAATTTCATATCTCTCTAAATCATTCATAGACTATTACTCTGAAGTCCTTTAATTTATACTGATGACCTACTCTGCTACCTAGGCATTAAAAGTGGGTCTCAGTCACTAGGACAGAGGTTGTTCTGGGGTAAAAGGTATAAATCCAACTGAATTCATGGAGCTTTCAACAGTAGGGTCAATCAGGAATACCTGCCCCTGAATAAGAGGCCAAATGATACACAGATATTTGTAACCAAGAACATAATTTGACCCACAAGACTGCGACGTTTTCAAAATAGTAAAGAACATGAAATCATAGTCTCAACTCTGCCAGCTCACCAGTAGTCAATTAACAGTAAGGGGTTTTTTTTGGGGGGGGACAGGGGGACTGGGTTTGTGTGTCTGTTTGTGTAAAGCTTTCCCTCAGAAGGCCTGTCCCTCAGTTGGTCCTCTTAATAAAGTGAGGTTAGTACAGTCATGTTTTCTGGTGTCCCTTTTTCACCTCATTGCATGTGGCTTTTAAAATGTAGATCACATAAAGGAAAAGAAAATGACTAAGGGGTCATCTCATCGTGTCTGGATCAGTACTGCTCAGCTGGGTGATGTATAAATATATTATAATCAAATGTCTTGAAACTAAATTTTGTTAGCTTTATTATAGAATCATAGAATGGCTTGGGTTGCGCTTGACCTTACAGATCATCAGGTTTGAACCCGCCTGTGATGGGCAGGGAATACTCCCATGTAATACTCTGATAGAGTAATTTGCAAAAAAACACAACTTCACATAAAAGCAACAGACGTAGTGCTGGACAGAAGGATGTGTTTTTCAGAGAGGCAGCCACAAAGCTCCTGAATAAATAGCAAAGTATTGTTATATTGCTACAGGAATATGTAGTTCTACACTACCTTCACCAGAGGTTTGGGATTTACACTTGGTTTGACTGTTGCTTGGCTTGATAAATCCGTAAGTTCTCATTAACTCACTACAGGATGGGGCACTTCCAGATTTATGGGATCCCATTCTTAGGGTTCTTAAAAGCAAGGTGCTTTTGTGGGCTTTGGTTCTGTTTTGGGGGTATTTTGGGGGCCCACCGATCCATGTGATTAACCATCACCAGGCACAATAAAATGTATATAACATAAGCATTCAAATGCTCATTTATCTTAAGTAACCTTTGCAGAGAAGGTTTGATAGTTTTCTCAGACAAAACTTTTAAGAACTAGTGAAGCTGCTGTTTTATGAATGTTGCTTTCCATAAAACAGAAACTCTTAAACCTGAAAACAGATGCTAGTTCTCTTTGATGACAATTTAATTTTCAGACTGTTTTGTTATGGACACGTGACTTATGCACTCAGGAAAATTCTGGTTTTCTCCTAGTAAGGTTTGAATCCTATTTTTCAACTTCAATCAAATCTGAAAAAAACTTCAAATTATTTCTATTAGAAATCATTCACATTAATGCCAATATGGGAAGAGTTAGGTGGATACTTCTTTGAGAATGGTGTTGTATTAACCAGGAGACAGGAGAGTTCAGATTGTGTGTTCTCTGCAGCAGCAGCAAACTGCCCAGTCAACAGCCATTTCCTGATATACTATCCACACCAAGTGCTGTTCCAGAGGATAAAAAAACATGTAGTTTATCCTGTCTGGGTGAATTAGAAGGTGCAAACTCATTGAAAAGCAGATTTACTTATTTCTCACATTCATGGAAAATTTTTGAATTTAAAGAACTTTTTGTCTCCCATGTGCATTAAGCACTTGGCTTCTATCATCCTTAGATGCCTGGTTTATTCCTGATTTGATGTAGTTATTTTCAGCCGATTGAAGTGGGGAGGTAATTGAGGTGTGACATCCCAACTCTAGAGATCCAAAATACTGATTGATATGCTTTCATTATTGTGCAGACAGGCTTAGAAGTAACAAAAAAGACGACAGGGATTCTCTTGATGACAGTATGAACCTCAAGTATTACTGTCTCCCCATTTCTATCCTCCCACCTGTCTCCAAGAGGAAAACAGAAGAATCCATCTTAGTAAGGCAGAAGAACATCTGTTTTTTTAAAACAGGGCTATAGATAGAAATCTTTGTAGGTAACTGTATTTCACTAGTGCGCTGGGGGCACACCGTATTTTCGATGGTAAGTGTGTACATTAACTGCTAAGCTCATTCTTTATAAACAGCTATTAATAAAACAGATATTTACATTCCAAAGTATGAAATATGGATCCAAATCAACTTCACATCTTAAAAGTCACTTATATAATTCATAAGTCAGTGACAAACCTAATGAATTAGTCACATAACTGACACATTAGAGACAGAACTTTGAATTTGAATACATGTTTTATTTAAAGCTTGGTTTGCTATATAAATAAATCATGAAAATATACTTCTGACTCAGACAGTAAATAATAATGTAAAGAATATCATCTTCTGGTAAAAAATTGTGGGACGAAGGGTAATTGAATGACTTTGTGTTATTTGGCTGGCACAGAAAAGTGAGAACCCTCAGTAGCACTTTCAGGTCCTTGTTGCTTTCTGCCAGTTTAGAGGAGTGATATATCAATCTAGATTTGACTGCTATGAAAGGTTGTTTATACTTAAGGTAAGCAGCAAATACAGTCCACTCTGTATCAGGAGTAAGATGAGAACTTTTAGTCTCTAATTGCCTGAGTTTTCACAGGAGAACTTCAAATCTCTTCCATCAAAACTTTTCTGGGTTCCTTTTTCACTTGGCTTCTAGATATCAAAGTGGACAACTCTATAAGTGGCACAAAAATAAGCACCTCATTGAAAGCCTGACTGGTAACAAATTAAAATGTGTTACTTTGAATGGGAGCAGCTTTATTAAGAGCATCCATATTGGAGGGGTGAAAAGCAAAAAAGAAAGATATGAATGACATACAAGGGTAAATCTATTGATTTTGCCATTTAGGAGATATTTTTACTGCTTATACTTTGCCATATCTAAGACTCTAAAATGCTCAAAGTTAAGGAAGTAATGAAGTATGTAAATACCAAGTCACAAAGTTGCAATTCTAAAAATAAAAAACCAAGGCTGGTGATAGAAGGTGGGGGTTTTTTTCTCAATACCACTGAATCCTTCACAGCTTGAACATAATTTGTTAGCCTGAACATTAATGGTACCATTTTTCTTCTATATGTACCTCCAGACTGACTCATTGCCAGTTAAAAACAGTGACATGCCTTTGGTGAAAAGAAATATCTAAGCTCACTGGCAATCAGCAACAGCTTCAAAGTGCTAAAAATATACATATACTTGTTAGATTAATCAAAACCCTATTCAGACTTTTGGTAACCAAGTGGCTTTTTGTACGATGAAAATTCCCCAGAAGTAGATTCATGAGCTCAGAAAGGATTTCCACAAGTGCTTATTTTGTATTCTGCTAGGTGATATCTAGGTTTATTAGTCAAAATTTCACTTTAAAAATATGTGTGATGTATAGGACATGCTAATTCATGATTTGTAGTAGAGCTTTAAATTTGATTCAAAAAAGAAACACCATCCAATTCTCTTAAATTATAAAACATCTTTCTAGTCCTGTATGAATTCAATCTATGATTCTTAATCTTCTTGCTTCCATATAAGGTATCTCCACAAATAATCCAGTCTTAATCTGCATATTTTCTTCTTTTCCATCCCTAATCATGGTATAGTTTGTCCTCAGTAAAATCCGAGAATGCTGGCTCTGAATTCCTCTTTACAGCCCGTAATACTTGTTCCTTAGCAGTCCAGAGGTCCATTAGTATCTTTATCTTTTAATCTTTTGACTACTTTTTTCATTTACAGTACATGCTGGAGATGAACTTTCTTTTTTCTCCTCAAAAGCCTGTGAAGATCACATATATGAGAATTTTATATGCAGTCAGATTGAAGATGAAGGGAGAAAGAGGGAACAGAAGATCAGGGAGATGCAAAGGCAATAGGCATTAGCTGCTTGGCGCTTGTTAGTCATGTGTAACCCTTTGCCCTCATTTCACCAGGGTTTTTAACCTTTTGCTGACAGATGAAATCAAAACATGATGTCCTTACATTCAGGAGGAGAACAAATTCTTGTTCCATACAGTAATAAAGATTGGAAGTGCTCAGTTGTTGTGAAGAAGACTAAGAAAAGGCAAATAATCTGAAAGAAAAGGAGTAACTTGGTTTTCAGGACTTCTGCCTTTTCCCTGCAGACACATGCAGAACTCTGACAGCAATAGACAGAGAAATTTGTAAAGCCAGCAGGTCTGAATTTATGCCTGTATTCATAGGGAATCTACCACTAATATGCCATGACAAGGACCTCATATGCTTTTCCTTTAAGATATTTAGTGCCTGCAACTAGGAGATAAAGTCTCTGAACAAAAAAATTTCCATGGAGCCCAAATGCTGGAAGAATGAGACATGGATATGAAACACAAATAGTGAGGAGTTAAATTTTTGATGCTATTGCGTAGCAGTTACAACACATTAAGTGCTAATTTGCACAAAAGTATCTGATTGTAACTTAAATGCTCAAAAGCTTAAAAATTGAAGATTTTTTAATGCTTTTTTGATTTATTCATTTGATATAATCATTAGAGAATCTCATGTCCCTGAAAGAAGAGGAAGGGGGAAAAAGCCTTTAAGTCTGCTACCTATGGAAAAAAAGCCCTCCAAGATTGGAAATTAATTCTAAAGTTTCTGCATTGTAAGAAAAGCATTTTGCTAACAATGCACTGGCAGGAACACCACATCACTAGGTGGGAAAAAAGAGGAAAAGGAGGGATATAGCTGTTATATAGCTATAAAATTCAGCTAAAGGAGCAATGTGTATATACCCAGTTTTTAGAAATGTGTTTTGTGGCACTTCAGTTGTCTATAAAATAATGTTTAGGGAAGCAAATTCTTAAGGAGAACTTTAGGAATCAAAGTTATATGATTAGCCTGGATCAAGGAATATAAATAAAACCAGGAAGAAGATCCTTAGAGTTGAAATTCAGTAAGAAGGATGTCCTCTGTCATCTCAAGATGCCAGTCTGTTTCAGTTAACAAGATATGTTAGGCCCTCAAATCTCCTGGAGAGCTCATAGAGCCACGTCCATGTCTTCGTATGTCTTGACAGAAGCTTCAAGGCTGGAGGAGCAGCCCTAGAAGTCAAGGAGCAAACAGAGGCTCAAACTAAAGCAGAGACTCCTGAGAAGGACTATACCAAAGACATACCTGAGTAGATTGTAGCATAAAGGCATGAGCAGAGGGTGGAACTGAGACACCCGAACAGGACAAAGCACAGGCAGTTAAAAAGGTCTAGATCTAAGAGACACCTGAGGAAAGGGAGATTCAAAACTGGTGGGGTTTCTTTCAGTCCGTGATAACCCAGGGAACACCTTTTTTATAGATGGCAAATAGCCACTGGCTCCAACCCTGGTAACATAATCTAGTTGGCCCTGCCCTGTTCAGTGGAGTAGACCTGAGAATTCTGGTGGTACCTTCCAGCCCCAACTGCTCTGTATCTGAGACATTAAGGGTTTGTTACCAAATTAACTGTGGAAAGTTCATCTTTCCAAAACACTTCATTAACATCTTTTTAAAATACTTCTGAGTTTCTAATAAAATATGAGATCTGTGGTAAATGGAAAATATATGAACATAGGAATGAGCAGGGCAATTTCTGTTCTATATACCTTCCTGTTTGTACCTCTTATCTTGCAGAAATAACATTAAGAGATCTGAAGGACTACTGTCAGGTAATGTAGAAAAGTGAGATACAAAGGCCATTCAGTTCACTGGCAAGGGAGTAATTAGAGAAATATCGTGGCATTATCACCTATAGAGGATAAAAATGCTATATATTAGTTGCTTCACCTTCTTGATCAAGATGGAGTTTCTGTGGTAGAAGGAAAAGTGGTGAACTTAGTGGTTTCTAGTCAACATAGTGTTGACTAGACTAGACTGCTAGTGTCCTAGAGACTTTTTGGTATCAAAAGACTTTGAAGAAGAGGACAAAAGTAAAGGCTAAGGCAGTGACAAGGCATCAGATTAAAAACAACTTTCAGAATGAGCAAGTTTCTCGGGAAGAATTGTACTGGTATAGAGAATCTGAAGTCTGGGACTGTCTAAAAAATGGGACTATTGCTGAAACTAAGTGTGTTGGGTGCAGCTCACCATGCTTTTTTAAAGAGGGTACACTTACTATTTCTTTCCTAGTCCCATTTCAGGACTCCACCTAGTTCTGAAGTTATCCTGGTGTTCTCTTTATAAGCATAAAGAAATATTTGTGCAGATTAAGTTTGACTTGCTATTTTTTACTTTTTGTACTGTGGCTTGACAGTACCATGAAAAATAATACAGCCAAAAAATAGTGTTTTGGACAATATCTCACCTTGGATACCATTCTTCAGACATTCTAACAGATACTTCCCACCCCCTCTAAATGTCCACTATGTCCACAAATGCTATCTAAATGTCCACTCAAAACTTAAAGAAAGAAAATTCACTCATATAAAAATCTGTCTTCCTGATTTTAGAGAGCCAAGCTTATGGTAAACAGTTCTTAGTAATTTCAGAGAGAAAAGTTCAGACTACTGAGATAAACCACTAGAAAACTAAAACACCATACCCATATTTCACTACTGGTTTTTTCCTAACTTTCAACTGATTGCTGCATAAGCCTGGAAAATTTTTATGTTCCCATTAATTTTACATAAAATGTAAGCAATTCTAGGAACAATCTCACACAAACCTCTAAATAACAGCTGAATAAAACATGCATAAAATTTGCAGAAAGATACATGGGTTTAGGATTCCAGTGACTGTTTCATTAGCTGTTTATTACTATCTAGACAATATTTGTAATTTTATTATATTTTCAAGTATATATTGGTCAATCAGTTCAATGTAATTTCTTCTAATGTGTAACAGTCATAAATTAGTCTATAGTTCTTCCTTGCTTGCTTTCCTTATCAGTAATTTACTTTATAGTAGAAATCACTATCTTAAGTTGTTTGGGTTACTTTTTAGCTTTGAATAATCAGCCTAGACCAGTATTTGATTCATGTTCTCAAACTCAGGATGCATTTCTAAAGCCTTTAAGCATCACACTGCTGAAAGAACAAGATGCAGTTTAAAACGATTACAAAGATTAATCTCTCTATAAGCCTTCAAATCAATAGTATTGATTTCAATTTAAGGTTTTATTTATCCCTGTTATTTCATTTAGTAGAGATCAACCACTTATCTAGAAGCAAGACATAAGCATATAGAGATAATAATATCAAGTAATTTTTTTTTCTTTCTCTTATAATCAATCTTCTATCCAGCACTCTGAGGAGGAACTGTCCAGCAAGTAGTGAATTTTTCAGCAGAGAAGTCATATTTGTTTTAGACATCATAAATAGTCACCTAGTCAAATACATTTTTGTGTTTTAAATTCTATTTTTTATTAAGGTTACACTTGCAGTAATAAATAGTAATTAGTACAAGAAAATTTCTTGTCTGTAACAATGATCTGGTCTAATGACATGAGCAGCAATCACATCCCACATCACTGTCAGAATCATAGATTCATAGAACAGTTTGTGTTGGAAGGGACCTTAAAGATCATTTAGGTCCAATCCACCTGGCACAGACAGGGACATCTTTCATTTGACCTGGTAACTCAAAGTCCCATCCTGTCTGGCCTTGGACACCTCCAGTGGTGGGACAGTCACAACTCTGGGCAACCTATTCCAGTATCTCACCACCCTCACTGTAAAAAATGTCTTCCTTGCATCCAGTCTAAATCTTCCCTGTTTCAGCTAAACACCATTATTCCTTGTTCTGTGACTGCCACCCTTGGTAAAAAAATCCCCATCTTTATTGTAAGTCCCTGTTATACATTAAAAGGCCCGAATGTGGTCTCCTCAGAACCTTCTCGTCTCCAGGCTGAAATAACTTTGACTCACTCAGCTTCTCTTCATAGGAGAGGTGTTCCACTCCTCCCGTCATTTCGTTGCCCCTCTCTGGATCTGTTCTGAGAGGTCTATGTCTTGTAATGGAGATCCCAGAACTGGATGGAGTATTGCAGCTAGGGTCTAAAAAAAGAGGAGCAGCGAAGCAGAATCAACTCTCTCATCCTGCTGGTTGCCCTTCTTTTGTGCAATGCAAAATACAAATGACTTTCTGGGATGTAAGTGCAGATTGTCAGCTGATATCCAATTTTTCATCCACCAGTATCTCCAAATTTTTCTCTGCAGGGCTGTTCTCAGGCAGTTCATTACCAACGTTCTATTGATATTCAGTAATGCCCAAGAGGTTGCCCAGCAAAGTTATGCATTCCCCAACCCTCGAAGTATTCAAGGTCAAGTTGGATGGGGCTGTGAGGAACATAATCTAGTGTAAAATGTCCCTGCCCACAGCAAGTGGGTTTGGACTTGATGATGTTTAAAGGTCTCTCCTAACCCATGCCATTCTATGATTCTATGATTTTCCTGACCCAGATATAGGTCCTTGACCATGGACTTGTTGAACTTCATGAAGTTCATGAGTCCACTTCTCAATTTTGTTAAGTTTACTCTCAAGCTTGTCAATGTCCCATGGCCTATGTGTTGTAGTTTACATTTCTTCCTTTGATGTATAGATAGAAAATATACTATCAGACACAAGAAGTTCTCTAAAGTAATTAATCAACTGTAGAGGTTATAAAGTCAGAACACTGGTTTACTCTATCTTGAACTTTTGTGCGACATATGCTTTAGGTGCACTTTATATCAATTTGTATTCCAACTGGAGTTTTGCTTTTAGATAAGTATTGTATTTTGTCTTGATTTAAAAATTGCTCATGAAGAATTAATTGCAAATCGTACCACTTGTTCAGTTGGTTAACAATGTTAATTAAAATGTGTTTCATTTATGCAGTAAATTTCTTTAAGTGTAGCTTAAATTCAGTATACTAGGGTGACTAATTCTTCAGTGTCATATTTCTATTCATGTAAGTTATAGAATCTTCTCACCCCCATATTGCATTTTCTGTGATCTTCATACATTGAGTGATTCTACTCATATCCATTTTCTAACCATTTAAACTTTGAGTCTATGCTATAATTTTCTCCACTAATCGTGTCCACATCTTCTGGCACTGAGAACAGCGCTACACAGAGAGATAAGAGAATCGGCCTACGTTTACCAAGACTATAGCATGCACAAGCAACGGTTCTAATATTCTTCTGAGAACACTGGTCATTTGTGGTCAGCTTTTATTTACCTACCTCCTAATCTTTAAGAGTTATTGCTTTCCAAGATGGTATCTTCCACTCTGAAGGAATGGCTTATGTTCTGTCCTACATGTACATCTTGCATTTAGCCAAATTTGACATGTTTGTAGATTGACTTGACTTCTTAATTTTCCCCTCTTTCTCTGGCTGTCCTTGAATCCTTTATGAGCTAAATTATCAATCATGTACCTTTGTGGTGAAATTGTTAAATGATGAAAGACGAGAACAAATATGCAGGATTAAAATAAAAACCTGCCTGCCTGCTTGGTTCTGTCTGTTTGACTTCACAGGTAAATCTATCAAATAACATGACTGTGTTTGGAATGTTTTTCAGTGGGCTATTGCATGACAATAATGACTTATAACAATACAGGAACACTGAAGGAAACAATTCAATTTTTCAGTTGTGAATGCAAAATATTGCTAAACTACTCAGATGACACAATTTACTGCCAATGTGCTTGAGTAAACAAAAATCTTGCAGTTTCTCACTATACTAATATAAATAATTTCCTAAAACCAAGCAATCCCAATCAAGTTGCTGCTTTAAAAATTAATAAATAAAACCATCATTATGAAGCAGAGTATTTCACAATACTTTTTTGTCTTGCATGTTTTTTTCACATTTACTTGATATAAATTTATTAAAGAATACTTCTAAGTTGAACTTTTCCAAATTTGAAAAGACTACCCAAAGGAACATTAAAAATCGGATTTTAATTATTTCTTTACTTTTTTAACGTGATAGAGTCAATGTAACACTTTAAACAAAAATGCTTTAAGCATTCAATGTCCTATGTATAGGGAAGTTATTTTCATAATTTGGGATCACCTTAAATTTAATTTTTATATTTGATAGCTGTGTTATCTTTTTCAGAAAAGTTTCTTCTCTGGATCATTTGGTAGTGAATAAATTATATGCAATCACCATTAATCTCAGTACTTCAGGAATAAAATAATTTAAGTATACCTCTTCCACCAGTTAATGGTAGAGTACTGCACAGAAATAAAACAGACTTCCTGATGCCAATAATCAGATGCAGACATAGTAATGTATAGGAAACTTTTGCCTGAGTGTATCAGTTCTTTTTCCTATTCTTCTATCCTATTGAGCTTGCTATGAATGAAATGCAAGTGGCTGATAGCATTTGTGTAGCTGATTTTCTATTTTGTCAGGGCACAAGATATTTTTTCATCATATCACAGGGCATTTAATTGCATTACATTTAATCCTTTGTAATCCTTTAAATCCTCCATTTAATCCTTAGCACAATGATACCTTTTTCACTTGTGCTTTGCAGCATGTTTTTAAGAGTGAGGAAGTTAGATTGTGCTTTCAGGAGGAATACATCAGTCCAAGAACTTCAGACTTTTTATTGTGACATCATGCAGACTGCACAAGTACCATTCACTTACTTGAACTATGTCCAACTGCCTATAAACAGCACCTATTCAATATGTTCACATGCAACAAGTACACATTTTAAAAAATACATGAAAGTCAGTGGGATTTAGAGACTGGGTTAAGCTCCTCTATGGAGAATGGCTGTTGAAATTGTGCAGTCTGCTTACTAAGTAGTTGTGTTTAATATAGTCTAATAGTTCAGGTAATTACCATTCTAATTTCAAACACTGAAGAACTTAATCTGAGGCTTAAAAGAACAACAAAAACAACATGCATTTGTATTTACCGTATTTTTCATTTACATGGCCAGTGGCTAAAATGCAGTTTTAGATTAATTAAATTTTTATCTATCTACTACCATTTAGCAGTGCCATTTTCCCTTATATTACTTATAGTGGTTTGAGGTTTGGGTCATAGTTTTTCTTTGTTTCTTTTTGTTTTTTTCCCCAATATGCTGTCAATTGAATTATTCATTGGTGTTACGTGCACTTCAAAGATATCTGCCCAGAATACACAGAGATACAAATACATGTATATATAGTTATATAGACTTATAATTTGCCACTGTTTTCAGGCTATGGATTCTCTGTAAGGCAAACAAGGTCTATTACACTAAAGAAACCAGACGACTGAAAAACTAATAGCATTCTGATATCTACTCTTTGTACGTGTGACACCTGATCATCCGTTCTTGTAAAAAGGCTGGGTAGCTAATAGAGAGGGAATCCCAGAAGGTAACACATGAGGAAGAAAACTCCTGAAAAAGTAATGCTCTGGGTATAACTTTATTTCTCACCTCCAGAGAAGATTTGTACCAGAGGGTAGAAGCAAGATTTCAGCCATGAAGAGCCTTTCTCAGGAGAATAGTTTGTGTTCAATAAAGAACACATCTTAAATTTTTTAAAGATGTCTTACTTCATAGTACTCTTTGATAAGGTCATCCATGTCTGGACTGCTACCCACATTTGTACACTAGTGATGTGGAGATAAAGCAACAAACATTATGAGTGAAGTATTCTTACAGTGTCCATAGTCCTTGAAAGCGAAGATATGCGCCTCAAGCCTTTAAAGCTAGAGATATAACAGTATAGAAAGTAAGTGTAAAATCACATGGAATGACTTAACTAAGTGTGTATAGCATACACGTGTATGGAATATTTCTTTTGATAGCTGTTCAGTTTTTGTTTTGATTTGCTTTGGTATCTCAATTTTCTGCGTGATACTACCAGAGCAAATATCAGATGGCTATCTGAGAGTAAAAAAACCCTAAAAGTTTTCAGGAAATGTGCAATATGGATAAATCTCCGAACTGCTAGTACCCATTTCCCAGCATTGATGCTGCACTATAGCGTGTACACAAAATTCATCAACAGAACAGTTTTTTGTCATTTTCTCTGTATATCATTCACCTCATATTATTGTTAAATTCTGTGTTCCAAAATAAAGATGACAGTTAGTAAACAAGTTATTGTTAACACATATGTCCACATAATGTCTAATATCTTCCATGCACCAAATATTAACTTGATTTCCAATCGCCAATCTAACAGTAAACTGCTGTTCTGTATTGTCTGCCTCCATAGCTTCATACATCTTTTACCTCCCACAGAAAACTGCACACAATTGCCTGCATTTTTTCATTATTCTTTGGAACACAGATGTGTACATACATAACCTGTAATAAAGCAAACTAATACACAAAGAAAGGAAGTTCAAGATCTTGTGTGTACGTAAGGAAGAAGTGTATTTAGGACAAAAATTAATTACTAATCAATTGAGAATTCTGCCTTACTTTTAAATTAGTTTCATCAGTAAATTCCTAGTTGAGGAGGAGAATATGACAGAATGTTGACTATGACTCACCAGAATTGCTCAATTTTGTTTACAAATAAACTGATATGTGAATGGAGGATCCCACCGTTTGACTTTTTAAAATATTGTCAAAGAAAAGTGAAAATTTCCACTTGTGTCTGTAGCGTTCAACACAATCTCATTGTCACGAAACCTCATTATCTCATTGATATTCTTGAAAGCAAGGGGAAATAATATATATATAATCAGTATGAACTTAAAAATTAGAGAAGTTTTTAACAGAATCCTTTGGTAATGACAGAGTATGCACAAGTTTTTCAGAAGAGGCACCTCTAGCAGGAATCTGTAGATCCCACAAGAATCTTGATTTTCTTTTAATTGCAAACCTTTTGTCAGATATTGAACTTCATATGATAAATACATTTTGGAAAACAGTTTTCATTTTAATCTAAAGCACTGTTTAATAAGATTGATACAATTAAGCAGTTGTACATTTCTACCTAACAGTAGAGTGTGATATCAATGAAACCAAGCCTCATTTGGAAAAGAGTATATCATTGCCTTTACATCAGTAATACAGGAATAAAATAAGCGACTTCACAGAATAGCTTTGTACATAAGCAAACAGTCCTTAAAAGAAGAAAAATGCCAAATTCAGTCCTCAATACAGAACTCATGTTTCATTAATAAAATTTAAATTGTGAAGTCTGTCTTCATAGGATCGAATGTTTACCCTACCCCATCATACAAATGTGTGCATATTTCACACATTCATGCATTTCTTCATAAAATATTAAGAAATACATCATTTAAGAACCTGTATGACGCAGAGGTATATTATAACTTGATTCCTTTTTTAAGCAAAGAACTATGAAACTACTTTAACATATAGGTTAGGCTACCTGTCATGGAAAAAGAAGCTGCTGAATCTCAGTCAATATTCTTAAGTAAGATTCCTTCTTTGTTCATTCATCTTTCTAACTTCTGCAGAAGGCAAGCAAAATCATCAAAATGATCAAAAGAAGGACAAAAGTAGGTATAAAATATTTATCGTTTAGATATATAAAATATTTTATGGGGGATAAGACAGTAGGTATGCTGCAAGAGTGAAAACAACCTATGGCCAGGGGCAATCAACATGCAGTCTTTTGTATTGCTTAGTGACTTAAGTGATTACAAGGCTCCAGTTCTGATAGCCTACACATTTAATGCCAAATAAATGATAACACATTTTAAATTTGTTTTTTTTGATACACTCTTTATTCCTAAAAAGGAGAAAAATAGGGAAATCTAACATCATACCTCTAAATATAGGTACTACAATGACTCTGCTGCCGAATACAGAATGGCTGCATAATCATAGTTATTCATCCTGCCTTCTGTAATAAAAAATCATTTAAAGCACAGGAGATTTTGTGCAAGGAGATGGAAGGGAGAGGATTTGTGGAGCAACCAGAAAACAAAGGAGGTTTTGACAGAACAGAAAGACTTTAAAAAGATATGTGAGGGCATGCTGTCTTGGGAACAGCGCCTGGTATGATTTCAAAAATGTAAACATATATTCTCAGGCACACACATTCATACATGCTTGTGTGAATTGAAAACTTAATGTAAGTCTAGTGTTCATGGAGCTCTGTCTTTTGTCTCATCCCAAAAAGTTGAACTTGTATTTGAGAACCGGTTTACTAATTATGAAAACTGAGGGTATTTAAATGTTGTTAATTGGTGCTCCATGCCAGCCTAGCTGAGTTACAGTGAGTGAAAGTCATGTTTAAATCGAGTTTGGTCGTGTCCCTAAGGCTGTATTGTTCTTTCAACTACACTTCCAGATTTCTCAAACCCTAAGTATACTGAAGTGCTGACAGCTGACTTACATAAGGCTGGCAGGTAGAAACAAGAATAAGTGAGTAGCTGATTGGTTGGCAATAGAAATTAGTCTATGGTCCAAGATCTTTACACCCAGAAGTCATCATTTGGCTGATTATACTCTGGCCTACTCTGAGACAGCCCTGAGTATCAGTATTCAAGCCAAAAGCATAAGGAAGAAGTACTGGTCGACTTGTCCAAATTAAGCCTGGGGAGAAAAGGCTTCCCTATTTCTCCAAAACTGAAGAGGAACAAAGATAATTATACCAGCAAGTGAATTAACTGGACAAGGGCCTATCAAACCAGCTATTTCCAGAGACACATGGCACAAAAAAAAAGTGGATGGCCACTCATTTTCAATGTGGTTGCAATGCTTGGTAACGTCTATGAATCCTGAAAAGATTATGGCTGTATTGTGCTTTGTTCAAAACTGTCAGTGTAAACATGTGCACTCCCCTGAATCCAACCGGAAGGTATAAGAAAAAGGGGATTCCAAAGGTAGTTGTAGATACAAATTTAAAAAACTAAAAAACTGTTACCGTCCCAAATAGGATGATATGGAAATATTTCAATTCAATAGTCACTTTTGAAGACCGTAAAACTCTGTTCCTCATTTTAGCAACCTAGTTTACCTAGCTAAACAATAAGCCATGGACAGGCTTGCTTTAGGTTTTCTTTCCTGACAATGGAAAGTTGTTTCTAGAGAGTGTTTCTAGAGCTGTTTCTAGAGAGTGTTTCAGAATACTGCAGACTAGAATAGAGAAAATGCCAACTTCATTATCAGTAGTGCTACTAAGTCAACAGCATGACAGCTCTCCAGACAGTAGCTGTAGTCAATTTTCGATGGATGCCTTGTAAGACTTCAGGTGGTAGAGAACACTGAAAGAACAAATATGAGTTTATAAATTAGATTAAGTACCTCCTATTTTATTTCCCTTCTACTTTAAGGAAGGAGATCTAAATTTCACTGTAAGCTAAACCAAAATAAATACATAGTATTGTGGTCTTTTGGAACAAGAAGCTAAATTAAACCTTTGATAATATTTTCTCAGTTGAAATTTACAAAATGCCTTTGGCACAGTCAGTCAGCTTTTCAGCAGAAAACATGCAGTTAAGTCAAAGGGTAGGAATTGTCTGATCCATATTTACAGATAAATGCTTTTCTCATCTTCAGTGGGAGAACAGGTCAAAGAAAATGATAAATCCAGTGGTACATTTCCCCATTTCTGTATTTTTAGTCCATCTCTATCACCATGCATATCTGAAGTGTGTCCTTCTTGCAATTTCTTTCCAGTCTATGGCTAGGATCCCTTAGCCCTTCTGCTCACCAATTAGCAAAAGAAGTCCTGGTTCCTTGATACTGAGATTGTCAGTGGAAAACAGTTCTGTTAAAGAGCTCTGTGTTCTAATTCTCATCTGTCTTGACGTTCATCTCAGCAGTGTTTGCTTCAATGGTGGCAGTGAAATCTCAGATAGAGGAGGGAGTATGCAATAACCCCTGTGCGCTTAGAGGAGAACTTCCTCCTCTGCTGTTCTTCCAGTGATCTTCTGACAGAGGTTTTCCCATCTAAAGGTCTGATAGCCAGAAGCAGAGGCCTTAAAGATGTTGTAAACTAATTTCCATCCCTCTCATCAGTTTAAGGCTATTTTGTCTGAAGTTCCATCTCCTTCCAACTATTTATGGTAGCTGGAATGCCTTTCATACTACAGCTTCTTTTAGACATTGGGGAAAAGAACATTTTCCTTTATGAAAATATGTTTCTTAACTGTCAGGTGAAGTACTTTATTTCTGTGTAAGGAAGTATAATGAAAGAGCTTTTTCCTTTCTTCAAATTTGCTGTATATAGTTTTGATCATATGCTTTGTTGATATAATGTATTTTTAAATATCTTATGTTCCCTTACCTATGCTGACAGTTGCTAATGCACAGGAATTATAAAACACTTATATTCAAGTCAATTTTTTGAATCAATTGTTTTTCAATGTTCCTAGTGTAAGATGACTACATTAGCCATTTCTACTGGACTGTTGTCTTTCAAAAAATACCTATAAAGTATCTTCAAGAATGTCAATTTATGAATGTGCATTCAGTACATTAATTCCCAAAGTAGAAAATGTGAATAAGTCAATGGTAGTCAATATATAAACAGCTGGCAGTGCATATAATGCAGGAGCGTTCAGAACTGATGCAGAAAAGGGGTGGGCCTTTTATTCTTGTGAACAAGCACAAAGCGAGTTCACGTTTCCCTTGCAAATCTTTATATAAAATATAAGCCTTTTTTCACCAAGAGTTTTGTTCAGAAGAGACATTATTGCAGAACCAAATACAGAGTATATTGCATCACAAAGATATTCAGAGCATTGTTCCAAAGTCTGTTTCAGTCATGATCTTTCTGCAACCAAAATGTAAATAATAAGTTAGCAATAGTTAGTAGTAACACCATAACCATCAAATACCATAAAACCATGAAGAAAACCCTTTTTATCTATGATGGTTACATGCAGTGCCATGTAAACATAGATTTCCCACTGTATGCATTTACATCATCAGTGCCAGCACACTAAGGCAATTCACCTGCAGAAGCAGAGGCTGAGTGAGCACATTGCAAAGTTCCTGGGAAGCAGTCTAGCCATGGCTGCAATGATTTGATTCAGACTTAAGTGGTCTCCATTTCTTTCCAGATGTGTGCACTTTGATGCAGAATGAAATGTCCTGTAAAATGTAAATGTATCAATTCAAATTGGTGTTAGCTTGAGCTTCCTGTTCTAGAGATTCTGACACTGTCCACTAACCTGGAAAGAAAAAACATAGGAATAAAAACAAAGTAAAAAATTTGCTGATAGTTCTTTATCGTTCTAATTTGTGTCATAGAAATAGTTTTAACTATGCTAATATGTAAATTATTATGCTTAATCATGCATAATTTAGCGAAACTCTTCAAGCAGTACAACTAGTTCCCAGGCATACAAGATAAATGCTGTCACTGAGCATAAGAGAAATGGTCTACTAACTCTGCTATGAGGTATGTCTCACTAGGACCGTCTACTTTCTTCCAAATATAGTGAAATTTAATCAAGTGGTCCCCAAATCCCATGTGAAAATAAGAAAATAAAAATATGAACAAGGAGATTTTGTCAACAGTATCTGTATCAGAAATTTTTCATGCTATGAAGACCAAGTACTGACTTTCACCATGTCTCTTACACCTTGAATTTCTCAAGATCTATGTATCACTGGGAAAGGGACCTACAGACGAAACAATAAGACAGTACTGGAAATCAGGAGAGATTCTCTATGTAGATGCAAGATTAACTTGGTAAACCAAAGGGATAACCAGGATTCTGTAGAGCTTGAGTTGTGGAAGGCAGTTTCTCTGGGGTATCATTACAGAAAATTTATAGCTTTTCCCCTATATGTTACATATGTGCTGGTATCTAAAGAGATCATAAGGGTGTCTAAAAAGACCCTAAATTTTCTTATTGTTTCTTATTTCACTGATAATTTATTCAGATTTGTCTGTCTGATTATTAACAAGATGACCACAACCATTATGATCCATTATTGACTTCAGCAAGCACTTGGCTTAATTTTCAGAAAAATGTGGCACCAAGAGAAGTAATAGTATCCAAATTAAATTAAGTGTTTGAAATTGAAGTTATGCTTTCTAGGAAGACTTAGGAATAGCTTCTTTGAACGATCTTTTCTTGTTTTGCCTTGTAACTCTCTGATGCATTAATACTGTTGTCATTTTTTATTAGTTCAACTTATTAAATGTAATAAACTATGGTCACCTAGAGGTGAAATCTTTCATCTGGGTGTTTTGCCTATACAAGTAAACATGATGAATTGATGGTTGAAGAACTGCCTAGAGAATGAGCAAGAGAGGATTTTTACATCTTCTGCAATTCATTTCTCCAACATAAATAGATTTCTTGCTTTATTTTCTACTCTTGGACTTGCTAGGCTTTGCTTTTTATTTTGAAAAATCCATGTGTGCCTGGCAAGCCATACTATCCACATGCTGTCCTTCACAGTTATGTTTACTGTCATCTGTGCTGTACCATAAGGGTCAGAGTTTTACAGGTCAGCATATGGATCAGGCCCTGACCTAAATCTATGCTCAAATGTACATAAAGAGGGAATTTTTTTATTTGCAAACTTTTTTTTTTTTTTTAACTGCCGGACTCTGGGCAGCTTTCTGAAAACAAATGCAGAGCTATAATCACTGTCATTGTCAATGAAGGGAGGAAGAACAGAGAGGAGGAAAGAGAAGTAAGTTATGTATTTTGAACATCATAATTGGAGAGCAAGACCTTTTACAGCTCATGACTTTTAAGTCCTTTCTTCTTTTTCTTGCAAGAAAGAGTCAGTGTTTTATTATAAGAAGCCTTTGTCCAGCAGAAAAGACAAACAAAAAACCTAAACCAAAAGAAAACCTTAAATCAAAACAAACAAAAAAATGTAAACCAAAAATCTTTTCTGTATTTAATCTGAAATTGTTTACATAGCAGCCCTACTTTAATATATTTGTTTCATAACAGTGAAAGAATGTCAGGACTTGCATACAGCTGGTTTTCTAGGTCAGCAAAGAACTGAAGACCTACAAGTTTATCAAGGCAAAGCACATTCATGATGGAGTACAAAGGATTCAGTTTGATGCAAACAGGCAGAAAAGACAACATTAGCATCTCTGTAATAAGAAGCAGCTGGGGTTATGAAAGAATTTCTTTAGTTGTGGTTTGAAAAAATGTGTCATAAAGTCAGAAATCTTATAAAACTGTAAAAGAGGTTCTCTTTACTTGTTTCACCCAGGCATTTGATTGGTTATCATTTTCTGTACACCACAGGGCGTCTCAAAAAGGAGAATTTATTTGCTCTGAAACAAAATCAGACACTGCTTATAACAGTGAGAAAATAGGAGATTCACATTTTACATTTCTGCATTCTATGCCCTTGTCTTCAGACTGTGTATATTTATAAAGTATGTTATCATTTAGGATAGCCCAATGTTTTCTTTTAGAAGATAGTCTTTAATTTTTTGATTTTAAACTATTTATTTGGAATTTTTTCACTGAATTTGCTGCTGTTCTTGATTTTCATACCAGTTTAAATAAAAGGTTTCAGCCATGTCCAATAAAGAAATTAGAAGAAATATGGACTTGCTCACATTGAAACAATTTATTGCTGGTTTCATAGAGAAAAGCTGCTATCTTCACGGTGAAAAGATTGAATCTGATGGAGAAACCATCCACCAATTTATTTGTGGGCAGAAAGTGTCTTTGAGATATGATGGGTAAACATCTAGACCTCTCCTTGAGATACTAAGCAAATTTAACTCATAAATATATGCCTGCATAAAAGCCAATTCCTTTTCAGAGACGAAATTCTCTTAAGATTGCATCTCCTGAGCTTGTTTTTTCCTGCCATGTAAATCATCCACGTACTTTGTAAATAGAGGGTAGCTAGCATGCTGCAGAATTGTGACAGTATCATGACACACTTATTTTTTCCTCCTAGAATTATTCCCACAGACATTGCTGTGGTGGCAGCTGAAATAACAAAAAGCCTAAATTCCAACTATTTTCAGACTTGCATCCAACATCAGCATAAAGTGACAGCATGATGCAAAAATTAAGGATAAACTTAAGAAAGAGTAAGAGATGCAGGAGTACTCCTGTGTGGTGGTGCATTTCCAGATGGTCTTAGAGAGATTGTGTCTGACTGGGTTTCAGAAATTGTCAATTTCTATCTTTCTTGGGCTGCTTTAGTCCTTTGACATATACTAGCTCCATAGCCCATGAGACTGACATTTTCAAGTGGCATTAATTGGATGGAAGTATCACCTTATTGAAGACACTTTAAAAAGAGATATTTGGCTTAATTAGTGTCTTAGAGAATAAATACTCTCTAAGTACTGATCCATTATATCCTTTAATCTCCATAATTTTTGGATGACTGGTTGGTGATTGACTTTTGCAGGGGGCAGAGGGGAAAATAAATTTATTTCTCTGTTAGAAAAAATCTAAAAGAAAGTTATATAGAGAGGTGATTTTGAATTATACGGGTCACAAAAGATAATGCAGCTGCAATTCTAACACCTTTTTTTTCTAGCAATATTGCTATGCATAATTTGAGAGAGAATATTCTTTGCAGAGCCTGCAGTATTGACAATTTCCTTCAATGTAATGCTAGATAGATCTTTACTTTTCAAGGCCGCTGCTGCATTTCTATTTTTACAAGATCTATGTGACCAAGTTAAAAAGTTTTTATTTGACTGAAAGTGGATGCAATAAAGTTTTTGTCAAGATCTTGACTGCTTATATTTGATCTCATCCCATTCATTCATGCATTCATTCATGTGGGTGTATTATCTGCATCAACTTTTTATGACATCAAGAGCTATTTCTTTTCATTGCTCCAGAAATTGCATCATAAATTATCATTAAAGTCCAACTACTGCACAGGATAAAATCCTCTTTCAGTTTTATTAATTATTGTTTCATTAACAGCCATAATTTCAGTAAGGGGAATAAGTTAAATTTACTTTATCTTGTATACTGCAGAAGCATAGAATCATAGAAAGTGATGAGGTTGGAATAGGCATTAAAGATCACCTAGACCCAACTTCCCCTGCCATGGGCAGGAACACCTCTCACCAGACCAGGTTGCTCAGAGCCCCATCCAGCCTGTGTTTGAACTGCCAGAGACAGGGCATCCATAAGTTCTCTGGACACCCTGTTCCAGTGACTCACCACCCTCATAGTAAAGAATTTCTCCCTATTATTTAATCTAAACTGACTCTCTTTCAGTTTGTACCCATTCCCCCTTTTTCTATCACTACAATTCCTGATGAGTGAGGTCTCCACACAACCTTCTTTTCTCCAGGCTGAACAACCTTCTGTTGTCTCAGCCTGTCTTCATAGGGGAGGAGCTGCAGTCCTTTTATGAACCTTGTGGCCTCTGGACTCCAGTGTCCTTATGTTGGAGACAGCAGACTTGTATGCAGCAGTCCAGGTGGGGTCTCACCAGAGCGGAGCAGAGGGGCAGAGTCCCTTCCCTCACCCTGCTGGCCATGCTGCTTTGGATGCAGCCCAGGACCCGGTTGGCTTTCTGGGCTGGGAGTGCCCATGGCTGGGTCATGTTGAGTTTTTCATCAACCGTCACCTCCAAGTCCTTCTCCACAGGGCTGCTCTCAACCACTTCTCTTCCCAACCTGTAGGTGTGTCTGGGATTGCCATGACCCAGGTGCAGAACCTTGTGCTACTCCTTGTTGAAGGTCATGAGTTTTGCATGAGCCCACCTCTCAAGCCTGTCCAGGTCCTTCTGGATGGCATCCCTTCCTCCAGTGTGTTGGCTGCACCACACAGGCTGTTGCCAGTGAACGTGCTGAGGGTGCACTCAGTCCCACTGTCCACGTCACCTGCAAAGATATTGAACAGTGTTGGCCCCGGCACCAACCCCTGAGGGACACCACTCGTCACTGCTCTACCTGTGGACAGTGAACTGTTGACCACAACTCTGAGTGCAGCCATCCAGCCAGTTTTTTGTCCACTGAGTCATCCATCCATCAAACCGATGTCTCTCCCATTTAGAGACAAGGATGTCATTCAGGACAGTGTCAAACACTTTGGATAAGTCCAGGTAGACAATAGTGGCTGCTCTGCCCCTATCCACCAGTGCTGTAGCCCTGTCATAGTAAGTCACCAAATTTGTCAGGGATGAATTCCCCTTCATAAAGCCATGTTTGCTATTACCGATCACCTCTTAGTTTTCCATGTACTTTAGCATAGTTTCCAGGAGAATTTGCTCCATCATCTCGCCTGGCACAGAGGTGAGACTGACTGGTCTGTAGCTGTTCAGGTCTTTCACTTTCTGCTTTTTAAAAATGGAGGTTACATTTTCCATTTTCCAGTCATCAGAGACTTCACCCGACTGCCATGTTTTTTTCAAAAATGATGATTAGTAGTGTAGCAGCTTCATCTGATGGCTACCTCAGGATCTGCTGATGGATATCCTGAGTCCTGTGCATGCTCAGGTTCCTCAGATGGTTGTGAGCCTGATTTTTCCTACACTGGAGTCAGAGTCTTCATTCTCCCAGTCCCTGCATTTGCCTTTCTCAACTTGAGCAGCGTGCCTGGAGCACTTGCCATTGAGGGCCAAGGCATAGAAGTAATTGAGAACCTTAGCCTTCTCTTTGTCCAGGCTAGCCAGGTGTCCCATTTCCTTGCAGGGAGGGCCCACGTTATCCTTAGTCTTTCCTTTGTTTATGGCATATCTATAGAAGCCCTTCCTGTAATCCTTGATATCCGTGGACAGACTCAATTCTAAATGGGACTTGGCTTCCCTAACCTTGTCATTTCCTGTTGGTTTTGGCTTCACTGTCAGGAATTCTCCTATGTTATTCACATCAGAACAATGAATCGATACTTGAATATCTGTAAGATTATTTTTAAATAAACTTTTAAGGTTTATATAATTTCTAAGAACCAGAATTTATTTTCAATACTTGTTTAGGCAATGTTGATGCTCCTGCACTAAATTTCTGACAAATGACAATATTTCAAAGCCTTCAGGGAGCTGAGCAAGAGACAGCATCAGGAAAGCAATGCAAGAGGATGTGTTGTCTTTCATGCATGTTTGGGAACTAAAAGCAGAAAACTGAGTTGTTTTCATATGGAGTGGTTTTCACTAGACTGAAAAAAAAGAATGCTTCAGTTTTCTACTAAAAAAAAAGACAGCAAAACTTAGACAATATGTATTTCTTAGAACACATAAGCTTCTTCCTTTCTGATGGCCAGTGACTATAGGATTTACCTAAGAAGTCTAGATTCAACTCTCATTCTGCATGAGAAGTGAATTCCCATTTCATTTTAGCCACATAACAACTCAACACCATAGTGTAGAATGTTCTGCCATGAGGCTTTTGAACTTATGTCTGCTTAAAGTCTTTTTGGTGCATTTAATATCAGCTAGACAAGAGAAAGAAAATAAAATATTAACTTTTTACAATAATCATTACTGCATAAAACACTGGTCTTCAAGAACAAATTTTCCTAAAATTTTAATAATTTAGATTATAATGCTTAAATATTTATTGGACAGGAGACTGAAGTATATGTCTCTCTTGTCCAGGTAAATGTTCAAAGATGTAGACTCAAAAAGCTGTTTTTCTGTCTCTTAGTCAGGAAATATTCAAATCTCTCTTTCAAGGTACAGTATCATCAACTGTGGCTAAAATCCTCATCAGAAAATGTTATTTTCCATTGGTTCTCGGTTCCTAATTACTGGACTATACCATCTGAGTTCATGTTGTGCTTCCAATTCTGTGCACTTGTATGCAGATTCTGAGCAGGAAGAGTGAAATAAATGTGCAAATTAGGCATTCAGTGTTCTCTTTGATTTCTGTGGAATTTTGTTCAGTTTTGAAGTTATGCAACATATAAAGCGAAAGCCAGTGCTGAACTGGGCATGTGGAATAGAATAGCCTGATGTCAGCATTTAAACCTATTATTTAATTTTTCAAACATTTCAATATACCAAAACATCACTGATTTTATACATCCTGTGTGACATTTGTGGCTCAGTGTAGATAAAGGGGCAAAAAAAAAGAATATAAGGAACATCAGAAATAAAGATTATTTTCTGTCAAATACTACCTCATATCTCTCTTTTCCATAATAGTCAGTTTTCTAATGTTAAAATTTTAATGGTTACCAACAAAGGAGTATGGGTATTTTTTCTTTCCATCTTCTCTTTTTTTCCCAGTAATATTCTACTCATTTGTCAGATATGCTACTCATACTAGCTAGTTCCATAGGTAATTTAGAAGCCTTTTACTACATCTTTGTTCATCCTTTTTTCCTTTTCCTGTGAACCTATCACCCTCCACAACCATTTATAAAGATTACAAAATGTACTTGCTAACTTTTACTGGATATGTTCCATCACTGCTTTGATTCTGACTTTTTAGTTTTATCTACTTTTTGCCCACTACCATGCTGTAAATATATTTTCATGGGAAGCAGGGGGCTTTTTTTCTCTATTGTTGATTTCTGCACTACCAGTGTTATCTCTTCAGGTGGTTGCAGGTACAGATAGCAGAAGGCAGTGACAATCTTCCAACTAGCCTGATGTGTAAGCTTGGCCCTACTGATGGTTTTATCTCATCTACGTGGAGTCAAACCGTGTCAAATAATTAGTTTATTGTGTACTTACTCCTCTGTGGCAGGATAAATAAACACTATTCACTACCAGCATCTGTGTTTCAGAGTTCTTGGGATGATTTTCTTGGAAAACTGGCAAACAAAACATTGTATTTTATTTGTTTACTTCAAAACAATAAACAGCTTGATTTTTGCTATCTTGATTTCTAGTAAAACACTCATTATTATTTTTTCATGTTGCACTGATGAAACAACACTCTGGGTCAGCTAGTTTTCTAGCATTCATTGACAGCCATTAAAAGGAAAATTCTGAGATCAGGTAGGCTAGAGGCACACCAAATGCTGTGTCATTTCCAGATAAGGTTTTTCAGAGGCGTTGGTGAGCTCGTCTGAAATGACATCTAAAGCCAACTAACAAGGACCCTTGATTGTTAAAGTGAGAAGAGCAAACTGGCTTGATGAAGATAAGATTATAGTGTCTCTCATGTGAAACCTAAAATAGAAGAACCAAATTAAATAAAGTATAATCCTGCACAGAGGATTTTGGAGTTGATTTAATGGCATGCTATCACTTTCACTATGTTTAACACCCTTACGAGCTTACTGAGTTGCACACACAGTGTCAATTCCATTCAAAGCAACTTTTATCATAATGCACCAGTTAATTTTTGTCTTCAGGGTACAGTAATTATGCTGACATACTGCGAAAAATATTACTTGCTACACACATCTGAAAATGCCACATTGCGCAGATTTAAATTTCATCCCTTCACTGATATGATCTCAAGATACTCATTTGATGATGATAGATGAATGAGGAATTGTTTATTTTCACATCCCAAGTAATATAGCTTAAAATTTTGTACTTTGCTGTCTACCACTACTCAGAAAATTTGAAGATAATCCTTCCTTATTGAATGTAGGTTTTGCTGCATTTGGACAGATGCTATAGCTATGCAATTCAAGACAAGACATTTTCTTCATTTTTGCTGAAGAAAACAGGGCCAATACTAAAAGTGTTGACTGTATATGCTGGTAAGAACTTAAACTCTTTTTCTTACTGCAGCAGCCAAAGAGGATAAATGTCTGAAAATAAAAGTACTACTGTTGGATGAGAATATCCTAAAACTCTTGTTCATTTATATTTTTATCAACATTCTTTACAGGAATAGGTGGTTTAAAGAATATATTTACTCCCCCCAAAAAAAGGAACTATAGGAACTATACTTAAATTTTTTAAAAATATTGTTTCAAAGGTGTGAAATGAGAAAAATGAGTCTATGTAGTTTACATGAAAAAGTGAATTAACTTTGTTTACGATAATAAAAAATTGAAAAAAAATTAAGGTTTTGGAAATGTCAAAAAATAGGTGTTTTACCTTGGTGTCATTGTTCTGTTATCTTTTCCTTTATGTTAACTTAAAAAAAAAATCATATTTATGCAAAATTTGAGACAAGTAAAGTCAGATACACTGTTTCTGCCCTAATCAAACTGACAGATATTTTATCACCTTAGCAACATTGTTTGTCAGTTTACTCTTCTGTCTCAAAGATAATGTCCTGAACTTTTGATGCAAAAGGTCAATCAAGAAGACCCTAAAATAAATTCATTTTCTCTTATAGTCCCAATCATATTCAATCTTTAACTTACACAACCTAAATGAATCAGAAAAAGTAAACGTGTTAACAAATGAAGAGTCCTGGTAAGAAAAAGCAGCTCCTCTATCTTTGGACTTCTATCTTTTCTGTCCAGCTGAAGTGGTTTGCTTCATGTGATAGTAGAAATAAAACTGGATTTTCTCTAGGAAAGAAGAAGTAGCATTTTGGTAATTCCAATTGCTAATTCTGTTCTGTTTTCCAACTACATTACATGACTTTATGTAGCTTTAAACAAGAGCAAATGTGAGAAATGGTGCAAAGAGCCAAGGTTTACCCATTTCTGCAAATATAATTTCCACATATCCCCATTTGACTGTTAGCAAGTAACTCCAGTTTCAATCCTTAGCACAATGGGCTTCTTAGGCAGATAAGGTCAGAGTTTAGTGCTGCCACAGTTGGGAAGAGCATACGATTCCTTCTAATTCTTTCATCAAAGTTTATCCTGCTAAGCACAGCAATACAACCTTCTTTCCCCATGGGTACTGTTAACAGGATTGTTAATTAGTCATCAATAGCTGTCAAAATGTTAAACAAGCAACAAACACCCAATGGTAACAGTATTAAGCTATGGAATTGCTGATGAGCCCCTGGCTTCAGTAAGGTGTTATTTGAAATTTAGAACATGTTCTCCTCCACTAAAGTCCTGTGGCAGAGTTTCTGTTCCCTGACTGTATAATCGGGTGATTAGTGGTGGAGAAGTCCTTACTGAAGCATTCTACAGTGAATATTCTGCTGTGCTAAAAGACAGAAAATGTTTGCATTTCAACACAAACGCAAGGTCATCAGTCACTCTGGTAACACAAATCACTCTATGGATGAAGTGAATGACTTGACTTTAAAATCTGCTGGGGAAAGGAGGGAAGGAATGTTTTGTCCAATTTTTTTTTTCTAAGCCACTTTAGAAATGCAGCAGGAAACTGCTTGTTACTTATTGATGCTGAAAGAGAAGAACAAGTCTGCCAAATGGCAGACTGATGATATAAACTTCTGGCAATCTTTTGCCTCTTTTGAAAGTATGTTTCCAAGTAAAATACAAATCCTCACCTATCACTGCAGCAGCCATTATATGAACTCCAGTAGACAGATAAAGCTGAACCTTTACAAGCTGGGAGCCTGAGCATTTCCTCAGACACCATCATATATTAAAAGAAAACACATCACACTACACAAGTGTGGATTTATGATTAACTCTTGTGGTGAAATGCTTGGCAATGCCTGCAAGAATGATGGTGCGTCATGCTAAGCTGTGCTACAGCTGAGTTCGAGAGCCATTGATAGCACTTTCTTTCTGTTCAAACAGTGTAAAAAAATCACAGTGTTCAATAACAATCTAAGCTCTCACTCCTGGTGACATGATTTACTGCTGAGTTCTGCACCTTTCCTGGTAAGGCCTAAGTCTTCCACAGAGGACACAATCCAGTCAAATGATTTGCTATTTCAGTGATTTGGCTTTGCTAAGAACAATAGGATTGCACACATCTTGGCCCTTATCTGAAAACCACTGAGGTCAGTGGGAATGGTTCCACTGATTGCAGTAGGCTTTTTGTCAACTGCTTGATGAAATCTTGATTTGAAATGTATCTGTCTGCATTGCTGATTTTTAAATTGGTCTTTTTGAGGGAAGGAGAAATATTAATAGCTTGCCATGTTCTTGTAGCTTAAGACTGTGCTAAAAATGTCTTCTCGAACAGCTCTTTTATAATGATTTGATGAAAAAAAGACCTGCAGTTATTTTTGGTGAAGTATTGTATGGCTGGCCAGTTTTATAGACTCCAGCTAGACAAAAAAAACCCCTAAAAGACCCAGGAAAGAATAGTAGTGTCTCCATACATATTTTTAATATTCTATTACATTTTCAGCATAATTTGGTTCATGACATCTGAGTTTTCCTGTCTGTCAGTCTCTCACAACCTCTTAATAGTTGCAAAAAGAAATATCCTGTCTGCAGACTGCACACATAAAGAAAAAGAAGCAACTGCTATCTTTATAGCACATGAGCATCTACATGAGGTACCTTCAGAGTCATGTTTTCCACACATGTAGTGATGTCCTGCCACAATGCAGCAGCCCAGATGGGTTTACCCCTGCGTTGCCAATTGCTGTTCTTCCACTGCTGCAGCCACCCCCATACGGCACTAGCCACCATCCAGGAATTGGTATAGAGGATGGGCCACTTTTCTCGTTCAGCAATCTGTAGGTCTAGTTAGATGGCTTAAATTTCTGCAGATTTAAGCCTTTCCCTTCAGCAGCCCCAATGGCTTCTCGTGTGGGACTCCACACAGCAGCTTTTCACCTCCAATGGTTTCCTATCACACAGCAGAATCTGTCAGTAAATATAGCATAGCCTCTTCAGTTTTCTGGTAGCTCATTATATGGTGGTGCTTCTTGGGCACATGTCACCTTCTCAGGCAATGCTCCCAATGTCTGGCTTCTGGGCAGTCCACAACCTCTTCTAAGATCCCTGACAGATTGGGTTTTCCCATTTGGGCTCATTGTGTAATTAATGCTACCCACGTAAGCTGTGTAATGCTGGTTGCATGATGTGTTGCGGGGATGTTTCCTTGCTCCTTTCAATTTCTTTGTTGAAAGACCTGCCTCTGAATCTAACCTCTCCTTTCCTACTGTTATTTCCTCTCCTTCTTCCTTTTCTTCTTCTTCTTCTTCCTCTTCTTGCTCCCTTACTAGTCAGTGGTATGGGGCTGTAACTTGCCTTGATCGTTTTTTTGTTTTCACTACTGGGGCAGTTACTGTCATTGTTGTGGTTATCTCAGCCATAGTGTCCTCAAAATCAGTTCGGGTTCCAGCCTCAGCTACAGTCCTCTGAGAGTACTGAACAGGGGCTCAGCAGGCACAGACCAGGCCCCAATACAGGGTGAGAAGCTGCTGGTCTTCATGGGGGTAAACAAGGCACCCTTCTAGCAGTTGAAGGAGCAGTTTGTGAGGGTTGTTTACCTGTTCAGGTGTAAAGTCCCATGCAAAGGGAGGCGGTAACCACCCTAGGAACCTGCCCAAATTCTTCCATGCACCCTGCTGTCCAGGAATTGGATGCCTCAGGGTAGAGTTCAATAGCTCCTCCCCTAAAGGTTATTTTCTCTTATACCAAGATGACAGCAGATTCCATGAATTCCATAGTGTATCAACAGTATTAGCTAATTTTATCAATAGTATTAAACAGCTTATGTAAGGATGAGCAATGACTGTGGGAGCGTGCAATATAAAATCATTCATGTCCACCTCGGTCAGGGAGAAAGAGGTGTATTCACTCATCGTCATTCATGTTAGCATGTTCCCAAACTCATCAAAATAAACTGATAAGCAGTGCAGCTGACAAATGCCGTGTGCTTCACAGGAGCTTGCTACTTGATAACTACTGTTTACCATTTACTGTAGCAAGCTATATTTACATATATATATTTATATATAACGGTCTTTATCTCACCCCACACTGGATGCCAAAAAGGACTGTAGTGGTTTGACCTTGGCTGGGTGCCTGGTGACCACTAAGCTGCTCTATCACTCCCCTTCCTAGTGGGATAGGGGAGAGAATAAGATGGAAAACAACTTGTAATTGAGGTAAGACAGTTTACTAAAGCAGAAAAAAAAGGCAAGCAAAGGTTTGCATGCACATAAACAAAGGGAAAAGTTAGTCTCTACTTCTCATCAGCAAGCGATGTTCAGACACTTCCCAGGAGACAGGGCTTCAGCAGACACAGTGGTTTCTTCAAAAAGCAAACATGGTAGAATAATGAATGCCCCCGTTCCTCCTCTCTCCCTTAGCTTTTGTATCTGAGTTGATCTGATATGGTATGGAATATCCCTTGGGTCACTTTGGGTCAGCTGGCCTGATTGGGCTCCTTCAAGGGTCTTGTTCACACCCAGCCCCTTGATGGGCGGGGGCAAGAATGTCAGAGGGACACCACTGCTCAGCAGTGCCCAAAACACTGTTGTGTTGTCAATGCCCTGCCAGCTACCAATGTAAAGCACAACACTGCGAGGGCTGTTAAGGAAAAATTAACTCTCTCTGAGTCAGACCCAATACAAGCAGTTATCCAGGAACATTGAGACAAATTAGAAAGACATAGAGTGAATATTTACCAAGTGATTTCTGGAATGCTACATATAAGCAAACAGGAGAACACAAGGAAAAAAACCAAGTGGATGTATATGTTTACAACAGTGTATACCTGAAATGATTACAGAGAAAGTAATATCTTAATTTCAGGTTTTGCATATATCTGATTAGAATCAGCTACCTTTCACTTGTGTTTTAGAGCATCCCCATCTTAAGCTGTCTCAATGATTTTGATACATTGTCAGAAAGCCCGATCACACAGGAATGCCATGTTCATTGCAATATGAGTGAATAGTGTCAACATTGATAAATATATCATCTTCACATTGGCATGTTTAGAGATGGAAGCTTTAAATGAAAAGGGGAAGAGGAAATATTTCTAAAGGGTAATATCTTGGAACATGAGAAGTAGTACACAAAGCAAAATGGAGACACAGATATATTTCCCACAGACACTGTTGAAAAGTTGGGGAGAAACTTAGGAGTTTGTGTTCTAATACAGGAGGTAAATGTGTAATTCTAAACCAGGTTTAGTAGGTTGATGGTTGTTTTTTCTTGCATTAGTGTTACCCATTATAAATTCCATCATATTACTGTCAAAATGAAGTCTTCTAGAATCCTAATGATGGCACTGCAATGTTCTTCTGTGAAAATATATTACATGCAGATATTTCTCCATCTTCTTCATTCCTAAAAGTGTCATTCCCATGCACAAATTCATAACATATCATACCCTTCTCTGCTTTACTTTCCAAACACTTCCCTGTCAATTAACTAATCCCATTAGAGAGCTATCACAGGGCATCTCATTGCTTCCATCTCCAAATAAAATACATCACATCAGGATTCTTTTCTTTTCATATCTGTCTTTATCTATCATAGCCTAATACTAGGTAATTCATGCATTTTTGAGAGGAAGAAACGCTCTTACTATCTGTAGTTTTTCATGGATATATTATTAGGAATCAATGGTACTAGTCCTGTTAGAAAAAGGATACCTTTTCATTAGGTAATATTCCTTAACTACTGCCAATATAAAAACCTGTTCTATTCCTGTGCCGGGTTTGTACTTCTAGAAAGGGTCACCATAAACTAGAGGATTCCTTGGTTGAGTAAGGTGAAAATAAAGACCTGAGTGAATTTTCTTCATCAAGGACAGCAAGGAATGTGATATCAGGCCTGGCTTAACAATGTGTTATCAAAAATATTAATGACTCCAATAGGCAAATACTGCATTCACCTAAAGAACCACGGCATTTGTAGCCATTTTTAAGAGATTTTTTGCTCAGAAGAATTAGAATGTAACCCTGTGCAGAAGATAAATCCAAAGCCAACAGAACAATCATGTGCTTTTCAGCTCCATCTAGAGAGGTGAGTATGTCTTTTCACTTAGCACTGGAATGAATTTCATCATTATCTTTGTTTCTTCACAAGATTGAAGATTCTCTATACAAAATGCAAGAAATTAAAGAACTTGTTTATAAAAAGCATCTAACTAACATTAGATCCATGGATTTGATCTAATAGAGTGAAGTTATAAACTGACATATGCAAACTTTAGTTCAACTACAAATGTGACATCAACATTTTATACATTAACTTACACAAGAAAACATAGCTTTGTAAAGGATAGATTTCACAGATGTCCCAGTCTTGATCATATTTTCCTTAAGCTTCTTCCAAGCAGAGTGAATCCTGAGTAAGCATGACATTAAATAGTAGCCGTTGAATTTGTGAAAGAGTCTGAAGAAAGAAAGGATACCACATTAATGTATCTCTACACACTCATTTAAAACACAGTCCAAAACTAAAATGGATTTTGAAGCATCAGCAAATGTCTGCCAAAAACTTGTGCCAACCCACGTCCTCTTTGTCTGCAATATTTACTGCAAAGACAGAAAACACATTTGACCATGAATGGTATCTTGCGGGACTTCATTCCAAAGCTGCTCTTTAAGGATTTAGATCAAATATGTCCTTCAGCTACTACTAGTTTTCAAGAATGCCCATGACTGTGGTTCAGAGTATCATAATACCTCTTAGCTGCTATCTGTGATTACACACTGGCATTCTACAAAACACAGAAATTGAAAAATGGGCACCATGAGAACCAATGTTTCAAAGAACCAGCATTCCTAATCTCTCTTGCCCTGTCAAACTCATTTGTGTTGTTCTCATTTGAGATGATTTTGTAATTATTGTTCTTACAGTCTTGTAATAATTAATTTTGCCTGTTCATGCTTATGTTTTTTTCAGAATCTGAAAGGAATATATTTTTAATATATTTTATAATAAAGTAACCATTTCATGTGACAAACAATTTATTAATTTGAAGGAATGGAAGTACAGTTCAAAAAGCAAATAGGTCCTTTTAGAACAACTTTGCTAAAATACACAATTAAACCAGAGCTTTCCTGAGACTCAAAAAACCGAAGAGATATTGCCTGCGTGCTGACATGGGTGGGTAAAGGGGAGAATAGCTCAGACTCATGACAATTGACAGAACAGAAAATTGTCCATTTGTGCTACAAACGCCAGTCATCTTCTCCTCTTCCAGTCTCCCCAGTACAGGTCAAAAGCAAGTCCTTTTTGTTTATGATAGATCTTAAACAATATTGCTCAAAGGTCTTTGTGTATTGTAACTGGATATGATGTAGCAGAAATGCACTAATGGAATAGTCCTGACCTTAAGTGTCAGTTTTGTGTGCTGTGGACCCTGCTATTGGTTTTCTCTCTGGGACTACACATAGGGAGAGAACTCATATATCTCATCTTGGCGATAAAAAAACATAACAAGGGGTCTAGGACACTCAGAATTTCGAGCTACAGAAGAGAGAAAAATGAACAATTTCCTTTCTCTTCCAGAAGTTCTCTAAACACTGGGATATCATGCAGGCAGACTCCTGATACATTCATCCTAGATGAATGTGACTGATTTTACATTTTCAGTAGTAACCAGTGTAGCTGGGATTCAAGGTCTATTAAGCTTCTTATGCAAAGAAATCATTATCAGAGAGTATTTGCATACTTAACCCTCTCAAAATGCAAGTGTTTCTGCACAATAACCCCCAACTAACTCAGGTAGAAAGTTTAGCTTGTGATGTTTCTAGGTACCATTCTTTTTAATTGCATATAGCTATAATAAATATTTAGTCACAGACAAAAACAAGCCCAAGTTTTACTTTGATACTTCAGTTCATAATTGGTAGTTGCCTTTACTAATTCTAGAGAATGTTTTTGTGTTAAATAATACAACTTGTTCTTCCTGAGTAATCACTACTTTCAAACTTCAACGAATCTCCTATGTATAAGAATCACTAATTATAGACATTATTCAAGGGTTTTTTTTCCTTTCTAGGAAAAAAAATTGGCTTTTGCCTTAATACGGGAGAGTATCTCTCTTTCTTAGTGAAGCTTCATAGTTTACAGAACAGCCAAAATTACAAAGGAACTAACTTTATTACCTGCAAGGAAAAATAGTGCTTGAGACATGGAGGAAACAAGCTTCCAAAGGGGAGAATATAAATAGACTCAAGGTTTTCAGGCTTTCTTTCAAAAATAATGTTTTTTTCTTTGAAAAGAAGTCTGTTGATATGAAAAGCAAACACAACCAGTGGTTTCTATCACTCACGGGTGAAATTATGGGACTGCTACAGGACAGCATTTTAAGCCACTAAGCCTGATGGTAAAAGCAATTCCGAAAATGATGGTAGATCTTGCTAGGCAGGGTAAATACCTGAACTGGTTGCTTTAGAAAAAAAGTAGGATTTCTGGTTTTAAAAGTATACATACAGCTTCTGAAGCCCTCAGTCAAATTGAAGAAATGTAGTAAAATTATTCTCACAATTCCAAATACACTAAATTGCCATTCAAAAGGAAAAGGAATAATATCAGTCTTTTATGAACAGATGAGAATGTAGACTTCAAATGGAAATCAGTACTTTGACTATTTTCTCTTCAGTAATAGAATAAAAAAATACTTTTCCTCTGGGCTTTGAAGAAGCTGACTATCAGTTAAAAAAATTCAATTGTGTGCATTTGGTTGCAACAGAAACTGAGGGTATTTCAATGTGTTTTTGGGGAGTTCAGTGGATTGCAGTCTAAAGAAAAACCCTGATTAGATAGTCAAACATCAAATACCTTAGATATAAAGAAGGCATATATCTTTGGGTGTTAATCAAACTGAAACTCACTGTGTAAAACTAGGATTATGCATTTTGAGTTCTAATGAAGACTATTGTGATATAATCCAACAGTGTCTTCCGTTAGACCCATCAAAAATGAAAATATTTTAAACTACTTGAAAAAAGAACATTAGTTACTTGTCTTCTACATAAATGTCTCATCTCTCACATGGATATTTGGAAATAGCATTACTCTTTTAGATATTTCAGGATGTTCTTTTAACAAATACAGCAGTCGTGAACTTTTTTGATATGTCTGTATATTCTGAAGATTAGATAAACAAAGTAAAAATAAATTTTCTTTTCCCAAAATAACTCAGATATTTTTCTTTTATAATTTTTTTTTCTAAACCTATCTCTAATTACACACCATTATGCAAATACTTTGGGGATAAACTAGAGCACATGTACAGATACTAAGGAGAAATCATACAAGAAACATCTTTTAACACCTGGGTCAGCCAAACAATGGGAAAGAATTAATATGGAATAATGTCAGTCGTTATCATCTGATTGAAAGTCTTCAGCTCCTAAAAACCATAATTTTTAGGTCACCCAAAAATTTTCTTTGGATCTGTTAAAGATTTGCATCTAAGTTTATAATATATAGGCTGAAGGGTCACTATGGTGGCTGACATTGTGATTACTTTTTTCAATCGATTCTTCTTACTGATTTTATACCTTATGAAAATTAAAGTAATAAGTATTTAAATTCTAAACATTGAATTAAATTTGTTTATTTTTCCTTCTATCATTATGTTCTTATCCCTTGGAACTATTTATTGATTTCATTTTAATCTCAGCTTTTAGAATTTTCCACCCAACCAGATAAATTCAGGGGTGGAGATTGTGCCTAAAAATTATAAATTCAATGACTAATGTATGTACTGGTGAAAATAACCTTTCATCAATAAAATGCCTCAAATAAATTTTAGCAGACAAATTAAAGCTATAACATTTGAACTTAACCTAATGATTTGAACAAAATCATTAATCTCCATACAGTAATTTTAAATTACTGAAGATAAAAACATAAAATTATTAAGACTGGAAAATATCTTTAAGATGATCAAGTCCAAACATCAACCTAGACCACCACCATGTTCACTACTAAAACATGTCTTCAAATGCAATATCCACAAGTTTTTTGAACAGTTCCAGGATCAAAAGAGTTGCTGAGCTTGTATACAAAGATGGGTTTGTATCATTCCATAATGCAGAAGGAGACAGAGATTTTATTTCCTACATTTCTTTATTACAGGTTATTGCCAATTACTAATAAAAACTGAGTTACCTTATGATTAATAAAGAGAATACATCTGAGTTACTACAAAATTACTACCAGAAGAGAAAGTATATATATTTCAATATTAGCAGCAAGCACATATTTCATTATTAAAGGTTACTACAAAAATAACCAGCAGGAAGGTATAAAATATACTTAATTACTTATATGTGTACCTGTATATTTATTGTTTAAAGTAGTAACTGTACAATGCTCACCAAACTGCTCTCGGAAGCAGGACCAATTGATGATGAACAAATTCTCATTTTGAAGATGATCATGCCACAGAATCTGGAGTCAGCCAGATATTCCCCCACAGGGATCCCTTCTGTCCCATAGGGTTCCAGTCTGTCTAGCAGATCTCTTGAAAGAGAGGCTGTATTTTGGGAAGAAAACAAGTAATTTTTACATGGCGGGGACTAGAATGCTACCACCTTGGGCAGCCAATAGATGTTGCTAAATCCATATCCCTTCATGACAAGGTTACCTGCCAAGTGGTTGAAGGAAAAGCACTGCATTAGTTTGGGCTTTTCTTATTTTAGCAAAACTTTTGATATATCCAGTGTCCGATATACATCTAGGCATGTACACAATAAAATGAGTGAACAATCATCTGAACAGTCAGGCTCCAAGAGTCATAGTAAATAAGGTAATAAATGTGTGGAGGCCAATCATCAGTGGTTTTCCCCGGGGTTCAATTTCAGTTCCAGTTCCCAGCAATGTTTTCATCACTGACTAGACACTGCAGTTGAGGGAACACTGAGTTTGCCAATGACACTAAATTAGGAAAATTCTCTTGAATGTGGAAAAGGCCTCATAAGAAGACCTTGATAGAGTTACCTTTGTTGGCTGTATAAAATTAGCAAGGACAAATGTCAAATTCTCTGCCTCGTGTCCTGAGTCTACCCAGGACAGTGTTAATTTTTGCAGTAGCCAGGAGAGGGGATGGATAGGACACGGAGGTTATTCTCTGTACCACCTCATGTCATTTTCCAGGTACAGGGGAAGAGCATGCTTCTGGTTCAGGAGAGCATGGAGCAGTCAGGTCAGGTCCATGGTGAGCATTTTGCATGTGAATCACTCGCCTCTCTCTTGTACAGTTTTGTTGTTAATATTGTTGTTCTTACTGTTTGTTTCCTTATCTCATTGCCCTTTCCAGTTCATTGTTCTTATCTCTACCCATGATCTTTACCTTTTATTACTCCAATTCCCCTCTCCAGCCTGCCAGAGGGAGAGGGGGACTGGAGAGGGAAGTGAGGTGGTGACACATGGTTTCAGTTGGAACACTAAATTGGAGAATACCACTCCAAAACCAGAATTGTCTTATAGTAAGAGAATATTTTCAGGGAGAATGTTGTGACAACTCCAGAGAGGTGGAACTTACTGCAGTAGGTTGGGCCCTGACTACGCTTTATCCTACACAGTTCAATACTAGGCAGCACCCTCAGGAGATGAGGAGGAAAGCGGACCAAGAGGCATCACAGGCACTCAAACTGCTGCTGAACCAGAGGAACAATCCATGCCAGTAGCAACCACCCCAGTGCAGAAGACTTCCAAGACAAAATCAGTTTGCTTAGTGAGGGATGAAGAGGAAGCAGGGCCTTCAGAACAGAAGGGAGAGGCAGGACCAGAAATAATCAGCTGGTCCCTACCCCAGGAGAGGTGTGACACATTGCATTTCAAATTAAATCAAAATATTTCTTTAGTTTATAATTGGTCCTTTTCTTCAGTTTTCAACGCCCAAATTTTTAAATGTTCTTTTCAAATTTAATTTGAAGTATTTTAATCTTTTCTTTTCCTCCTCTAATAAATACAGCTATGTACAAGGACTCTTATTCTCCTTTCATTTTTCTCTGATTTGATTTCCCATTTCAACATTTTTATTCAGAAAGTTTACAAAATTGCAAATAAGAAAAGGTAACCCTTTCCTCTTGTAACTTTTTCACAGGTGAAAGTATTATAAATTTTTACATTTTAAGAAAGTATTACTCTAATCTATATGTTTACTTTGACAGTTGGCCCTGTTCTGGAAAATGCTGAAAATACGTTTGAATACAGATTACTTGAAAATCTACTTAAAATATATGCCCCATTACTCCTTCAAAATACTACTGAAAATCCTACAGTGTACCATATGCAAGTAAATATTCTTTGCAATCTGATTACATCTACCTAACAAAAAAAGCAAACCAAACAAATAAAACACAACAACAACAAAACAACAAAAACAACAACAAAAATTTATAAGTACACTGAATGTATGTATGGTCTTCCCATCAGTTTGTACATGTCGGTTTTCACCTCTTTGGAACTTATCTCATGTTTCCAAATGTTGTATAGAGGAGATGAGCCAGAACATGGCAATTCTACTATGTAGAAATTGTCTGCTCCATGTACCAGAACAAGAGTCAGACTACACACATCAATCTTAAGTATGTTCAGGGATGGTATTGGGAGAAAGGTACTCTTGAATAATGAACTAGAGCTATACTTTTTTGCACCCTGAGCTCTTGAATTCTTTTTTTTTGTTTGTTTGTTTTTTGGAATCAAATGCTACAACTTTTAACAACAGTGAGGCATCTGGACAGTGATGATCATGTATCTCTTATCAAGGCAAAAATCAGGAGTTTAAGTCCCATTAGTTTAATGAAAGAAGGTTGTGAATGAATGAAAAACAAGAGCAGAAGAACAGAATTAAAGGTATATCAACCTTGCAATAACAGAAGTCTTTGTTCTCCTGTATGTACCATTTACTGTAGATGGATATGAATTTAGCTTTTTGTCAGCTTTATGTCAAGTTATTGCATGTTATGTGACAGTTGAAGGTGCCCCTTAAATGAAAGGATCCATTTCCTTTCTCCTTGAAAAGAACATGTTAAGGTCATAGGCACTTCAGGGCAGAATACAGTATCTGGAACAGAAGAATTGACAATTGACAGAATTTAAAAGGAAATCTGCAGTGCTTCATTTTAAATAAAATGTGAAGTGGCAAAATGAATGACAAATATGAAATATCTATTTACATAACTAATGACACTCATATCTATCCAGTAGTATACTGACTATAATTCAGGAGTGTGAGAACAAATTGTTTCACGCAGTTAATGCTTTCATTTTGTGTTCTTAAGGACCCTGATGTTGGGACTAGGTTTTTCAAGACTTAGAAAAGGATTAGAGTTCATCAATACTGTAAGAGCATGGGAAAGATTGATTCAGTGATTAATCTCATGTTAAACACATGGGAACAAAACAGCTGAGTGTATTTGTCTCCATAATCCCTTTTCCCAAGTGTAATTACAAATGGAATTGATCAACTTGTGTGTTTCTTCTGAGTCAGTAGTAGACATATTAGAATTGTTAGGCTGTATAATAACTCAGTACAGATCATCAGTCTTAAGTGCTATAGAAAATTAGCTACTACCACTGTATTTTAAGAGAAATTTTAAATTTCAAAATTTTTCATGGAGTATTTTCCAAAGAAAATGTCAATTCTCTTAGAAGAATGACTTTTATAATGTCTAGTATATCCTCTGTGTACTGAATATCTTCCCCTGTTAGGGGGACCATGTTTTTTTCTGTATATTAAATACTTACTGAGTTAGAACATTGTCTTCCATGGCTTCAGGGGAGTAGAGACAATACTAGACAATAATCACTCTCTTTTGTAATTAGTTTTTTCTACAAGGTGAAAAAACTTTTTCTATTGCTGCATTTGATACTGCTGGCTTCTGTGGAAAAGAAATAAGCAGGCATGGAGCACCACAAGTATTAAAATGATAGGAGGGGAAATGCCATCTTCAGTCTTAGAGTTGGTTGCCTAGGTTTTGACAGAAGCAGAGCTGAACATGTTTGTTTTCTCCAGGGCGTCTCATTGTTTGTGACCTGATTGGCATATTTGCTTTTTAGAGGTCTGTTCTATGACCCCAAGACCCTCATGGACTCTATGGGCAGAATCAGTTGTTCACCCCAAGACTTTTTCACATTGCAAAAAGCAATGCAATGCAACACTGCGCTACAAATGTTGAAAAAGTTTTGTTGTCTTAATTCCTACCTATTTCAGACTTTGTGTTTCTCCCCACAACACTGCAAACAAGCAATACTTCACTAAAGCTGTGAGGTATAAAAGCTTGTTTGCGGTGCATGTTTTTTGTCTGAGCAAACAGACTGTCATATTATATATTAAATTCTATTTTTAAATGTGCTTAACAGTACTCTAACTGCTGTCCATTAGGATTTCATTTTCAAAGACAGCTACAAGATGAAATAAAATTTAGGGTGCTTAGGCTTAGGTTAAATGATAAAATCTTCTGTGTTCATCTGACACACTTAACAGCTTTACAATTTCCTTCGTTGTTCACCATTTACATCTGGTAGAGTTCCAAGCTATCTTTCAGTAGACATGCAACTTGCGCAGTTACAGTTTTCTGGTAATTAAAAGGTTACAAATCAAAAATACAATTTTAAGGAAACATTTAATCTAATTAATCTCATAGAAAGTACGGTCTTCCACAGTATGCTTCTGATCAAGATAATATTTTTCCTTAAGATGAATAAAAAGCCTAAGAAACCCCAAGTAAACAAATTCCAGTTACAGAGATTAATCTTTTCTTTGTACTTTTACTTTTTAAGAGCCATAGTATATTTCTTATAATTATTCTAGGATTTAAGCCATGAGAAAAGAACAAATATATTTTTATTCCTAGACACATTTGCTACCCCAAAAATTTCAGATTGTATTAAAAAAATTGCTTACCATATACATATACACCAATAGATGCATATATACACAAATAAAAATATATATATATATATATATATCTCACACTTTCACTGTGTCTTGAAGGAGAAAGAAATGTTCCCAGTATCTGTAGAAAACACAGTCTTTGATGTACTTTGGATGGAGGGAAAATCATCTGGTTCTGGTTTTTTTGCTGCAACAGCGCAGCAGAATTATATTAAGAGCAAAGCTGTCTGTGTTATTGTTATTAATATCAGGAAGAGCTCTAAAGATATGACACTTGGGCTGGAGTCATACAGCCTGTTCAAGCTTTCCCTGGACATCTAAACTATTTGACTCTGGGGTTTCTTCATCAGAGCTGTTTCATTCCCTAGGAAAAATTCTGATTAAACCTATATCTCTAGACCTATTCAAGAGCCATTCAGACTTGTCCCTGCTGAATTCCCTTTGAAAGGAAGATGAGCATGCACCTACCACCCTCACTGACCGTTGGGGGCAATACCAGATCATACACAGCTGTTATAATATAAAAACACACATGTCCCTTTGGGGAATAAATCTGTGCCAGATGAAAGATGGCCCCCATAGAGGTAGGATGTGATCATATAATTAACATGCACATCAGAAGCCTCAAGTATCCCCGGAAAAAATTCAATTTGGAATTTCCAAACTTCTGTATGCTTTACTTCCATGTCAAACTTCTGTTAGCATAGTTTTCTTTTCCGATGCGCAACAAGGGTCAGAATGTGGAAAGATGAAGGGAAGAAATATTATCCAGTGTGTCATTACTGTAACACCAAATACCATGGTAAAGCTCTTGGCAGGCTTATGCACTGTGGTTTTGGGGTTGAATTTGATTTTTAACTTGCTGTTGTGAAGACTTCTCAGTCTGGAAGCAAACCAGTGTACACCATGTACATATTTTTGCCTTGTCTGCGGTGGGACAATAGTGACATTTGAAGTAACTGGTTTAAATTCACTCTCCATCTCTTTCATGTCCTTCCTGTGTGTCCCTTTATGTGAAAAAGAAAATTTTAATGGATACTTTTTTCTTTTACTTCTACTCACCCAGGCTATAATAAAACAACATCAACTGGTAAAGTAAAATCAAGAAATAATTTTCACTTCAATACTGAGTCCCTGATAAATTTGCCATCAAGATTTGAAACACACCAAAGTGAAAAGATTCAGATGAAAACACTTTTCAGCATCTAAAACAAATTGCTTCATCTATGTGTTAAGATTTTGTCATCTTTAATTCTCATGGTCAGTTGTTTTTCTGCAATCCACAATTTCACTCTGTTTTGACAAAATGTTTAGCAGATTTTCAGTTACAGTGACAATTATTTCAGCTAGGATTTCATTGTAGCTGAAGTAGGGCAGTGTTTCTTACTCTTTTGTCTGAGTGTGGGCAGGCTCTCTTGTACGTGTGAGCATAGCAAAGCACAAAGGTACACTGTTATGGAGGGGATTTTTTTCTTTAGCAAAACATAGCTTACAGTAGCTGAGCCAATCAGAGATGAAGAGGGGAAAAAGCACAGAGCAGACTCACACTAGAATGCAGCTCCAGCCATTTGATGTCTTTATTAAGCCCATCTTATGATTAAGCTGGTTTTCGTTCAACACTTTCGGCTGCAATTTTTGCAAAGCTACTGATCAGACCTCAAAACTTGCAAGTTCACTCAACAAAGGATGGAACCAGCAGTCTAATTTATTCCACACTTACTCCACCACCTCAAAAAAGCCCTAAATATCTAAAGAATGAAAACCTGGTAAAGTGCTTGTAAGAAAGGTTAGTGTAGCTGTCCCAAACCAGTACTTACTTTTCAGGGATGGAACAAACTTCTGTTTGTATAACGGCATTGAATTCTCATTAAGTGGAATATAGAGTCTGATGTTGTCTGGTATCTTATTTTCTAAAAAATTTTGTCTTAATCTATATGAAATCTCTGTCCTGTCATCTGAGATCCTCCTTCTTATTGTCATCTAGCGTATTTTGTAACATCACTTAGTTCAAAGTAATTGTTGAATATTTTCTTCAAATGCAGGCATGTATTTTTCATTATGAAAAGTGCAAGGTATTATTGTCACATTAGAGATATACAAAGCTGTGTGCATCATAGCAGTTTCCTGAAAATCTTTTTACTCCACAGGTATCTTATCACCACTGTTTGCACTTTGAATGTGTATAAACATTAGTGTTGAACTAATGAACATTTATCTGGCATGACTGATCAAATTATGCCTCTCTACAGAAGGATCAGACACATTAGTCTTTCTAAATACTGAAGAGCAGAAAAACCTGCTTTAGGAAAAAGAGTTGACAGTGAAATTGCAAAAATCAGTATTTCAGACATTGGGAAATATTTGGACTTCCAGGTCAGTTTTAGTCATGGCTTGTAAAATGGGAGAGAACGGTAGAGCTGCTGCTTCAATGACATCTGATGACTGGAAGATCTTCTGCTGTAACAGTATGGACGAAATATTGTCCCTACCTTAATTTATTCAGTGTCTGTCACCTGAGCAGACTGGTGTAAACCTGGAACATGCATAGGTGACTGCTGAGTGGGGGACCCCCAGCACAAAGCACGTTTTCTAGGACACAGTGTTCCAAGCTGTGGTGTAGATAGAGTTTCAAGGCAATTGAGAATGGGAGTCCTGGGGAGAGATCCAGAGCCTCTGCACCACCCAGCTTAGGGAGCTGGAAGCTCATATTGCCCTCTCTTACAGCCACCAGAATAAGAAAGCAGATGAGTGAGCAACCCAGACATGTGCTAGTCTTTTTCAGCTCTGAAGGCAGTAGTTAAACAACTTTTGATCTTAAACACAGGCAGTGACATAGCATCATGGATGACACATGCAGAGCTAAAATTCAGAGCTGTGTATGTTTAACTAATAAAAAGAGTGTTAATGCACAGAATCTATACAAGAATCTATACAGTTTAAGGATTTATTCAGCATTCTAATTCTTATCAAGCAAAAGACAAAAATTTAACCTGTATGTATACTGACAAGTGAATTCAGTTCAAGAAACGGAGGAAGTTTTCAGGTACTCTGCTATGTTACTAGTCAAGTGGCTGAACACAGCTCTCATCTAGCTGAAGATGTCCGTCCTCATAGCAGGGGTTGCTGGTTTAGATGAACTTTAAAAGTCCCTTCCAACTCAAATTATTCTATGACTCCATCTTTCTGTCATCATTCTAAAAGTCTCTCACAGAAGCTTAATTTGAGTTGTAAACGTCCATGCTGCTATTTCTATACCAAGTTTCAGGTCAGGCAAGACAGCTTGTTTTCTGCATTTAGTAAGCTTTGAATTTAATCTGTCTTCTATGATCTTTGCTTGGGCTACAGGTCAGCTGCTAAACCACTATGTAAATTATTTTTGAATCAAAAAATACTGGAGCATATTATCTCTTTTCTTGCTAGACCTAGTTTTAAACAGGCAGTTTAGGAACTCCAGTTTTATAGCTTTAATTCTTCTTCAATTAACTGAGATACCAGAAGCATTATAAATAAATTATTTCATTTGAGGGAATAGCTGTATTTTCTGAAGGATTTTGCTAGTAGCAAAATAAGTGGGAAATAGTCACCTTAAAGTGTCACGTATCAAGTGTACATGATCCCTTCCAGCACACATACTGATAGTAAGCTAAGACTTCAGTCATCCACCTACAGCAAATCAAACAGGTTGGATTTTGACTACTGTTGCGGTGGCCCAGCCCACTTGGGGGCTGGATGACCTTCAGTGGGTGGACTTTCCTGCCCAGGAGTCCAACCCCGCAGGCGGGGTTGACGACTGAGGCTCCACCCACTGGATGCCAATCACCGCAACTCCTCCTCTTGGTCTGGAAACCTCTTTGTTCATGTTATCCCCATTGGTTCGCTGTTTTATACATATTTATGATCCTCTGTTTAATATGCATTAAGTTCTGGAAAGTTCTGTTATACTCGGTTTGTGATTTGTCAGTTCAAATATGTTCCTCCCCTGTTTTACCCTGATTGGTTTCTGTCAACCCCATGTCATTCCCCTATTGGTTTTCCCCTTTGTCTCCTCCCTGCACTGCCCCCGTTTAAAAGGGCCGTGCAACGTCTGTTCCCGGACTCTCCGTCCCTGCTTACCCTTCCAGCAACTCCGTATCTCCACCCTTCCCACAATAAACTGGGATCGAAGGCATACGAGAGTCCCTCCTTCTTCTTTGCCCTCGCCTCGGTTGCTAAGCAACCAACCCTGCGCAGCCAGCTCTACTTGTGAGCCTGTTACAGGCACCCTGCAGGCAGCTCCTTTGCAGCCACACTGAGTGGCCCATCGACCGGAGCCTGTGCAGCCATCGTCTGTCTGGCCACCGGGCGGCCAGAGCGCACAGCGACCACTGCTGCAGACTACTACCTGATGAAGTTATATCCTTTTTCCATTAAAATAAAAGTAATCTTGAGAACTGTTGATTTTTATTACACAAGAGTTTATGCTATTATTGTTTCTCATGTCTCTTATGTAATTCAATGTACAGATAGCTAATTTGCTTTATAAGGTAAAGGAAAATGCTCTATGTTCTAGGAAGTAATACACTGATTTAATTAGAATTGAAGAGTATGAAAGATCCCTATTTGACATACGGTTTCAGCTTGAACGTCCGTATACCTTTTGACCTCTCTACACACCCACATATGAATATATGCATGCCTGTAACATTAATGCAATATATTCCATGGCAGAATTCTCACACAATAGTGGTCTAGACATTCTTTTATAATCTTTATTATTTGACAGTTTACAGAATAGTTTTAACATGGAATGTGTGAGACCTTTTACTGTACAAGCAATCCCAGTGTGCCATGACCTAGTGCAAGAAAAGGGAAGTGCTGAGAAATATATTTCCACAGAAACTGTTGAACAAACATAGTCTTCTTTGCCACTCATCTTGTTTACTCAGACTGAACTGCCTGTAAATCAAAATCATAAATCAGGCAGCAGTATTGGCTACACAAATTCTTTTTCTCTCTTGATTTTAAAAAGGAAGTATGTCTTATCTTAGGGTTCCCTTTTTTTGCTGTTAGTGAGTTCTTTTTTTCCAGAAGTATTCATGGCCACTTGCCTAATTCTGACAATAAAAAAAAAAAAAAAAAGAAAATGAAAATGAAAATGTGAGGTTCAGTTAGTATTCGGTGGCAATTGGATCACTGAATGACATCCTCAGAAGACTGAGCTGTTGCTTAAAAACCAAGAAAACTTGTCATTGATCTTCAAATTAAAAACAATCCAGAGTCCTTTTTATTATCATATTTCCAGAACAATTTAATATTTTTTTCCTACATGAGAAAAATGTAATCTTCAGAGAGAGAAACAGTTTTAAGTGCCTTGATTCCTTTACTATTGGTAGTATACTTGCTTTGACATACATTGATCACAAGCAAAAAGATTTGCATATATCCATTGTTTTCCATGAGAATGGACACAAAACATTGAAGTATATCTGCAGATCAAGAAGACAGTGTTCAGTGAGATCGTTCAAGATTATTATTCAAGGTGGCAACCTACCTCATATTTTCTTAAAGATTATTTAGGCACTAAAAATTATTTTTTATTTATTCATTTATTGAGAAGAAAACTAGGTAAATAACTTTAAGAATCTTTTGGCAGGTTTATTGGTATTTCTCTCATCATGAAAGCAACTGAAATGCCTAAGAAAATAAAATTTCATTTGTATGTCATCTGAAAAGAGTTCAAAAATGTAGTTTAACTAGACTTTTGCTGAGAGCCTAGTGGCAGATGACTTTTAGTTTTACACTTCCATTGTAAATCCAAAATAGTTTACTCCAGAGGTCTAACATTATATAGGAAAAAGAATTGGATTATAATTCATCTTGTTGTGTTGACTTTCCTGCATATGGTGACTTTGAGGCATGGACAACTTGGAATAAAACTGTTTTTTCCTGTCTGACTTCTGCCATGTGTCAAGTTTGATCAAGCAACAAACAAGTGAAACACACTTACTAACCACTAACCATTGTGTTTCCTAACAATATACAACAAATGATAGAATGATGAGGGGCATATTTCTTTGTATATCCCTGTTTTTAAAATTTAAAACCTATTTTTAAGATTATTCCTTTGAGCATCCTAAAGAATCCTTGGAACCTGACTAGAAGCTAGATATGTTCCTGTGGAAGACATTGAAGAACATAGATGGTAGGGAAGTGTGGATAAGTCCATGAAATCTGTACAGCATAACTAAAAAAGTACTTCCTCTGAAGGAAATCTCAAATGAAAAGAAATTTAGCTGTAATTATTTATTTTTTCTAACATTTGCTTTAAACCATCTCTGCAAAAATTGTCCTGTATTTAATCTAAAACAAATGGCAGAACTATTTCATTTTAAGCAAATGAAGAAAATTTGTTCTGAACTGATTTTCAGTTTGCAGCCAAATTTTAGATTTAAGAAAAGTTACCGTGATCTTAAGGTCCATCCTAAGAAAATAAAATCCCAGCAAAATTGAATAATAACCTGAATATTAAGATAAGATGAGGTTTATTTTGACTAATGAGACATTTTAGCTGAATTCTTGATTATTTCCTTATTTGTAAGTTTCTTCTCACAACAAGATCAAGGTTTCATTCCACAGATTTTTTGGTTTTTTTAAATATTTGGTTGATGTTGTAAATAAAGCTACATTGATCTTTGACCCCACACTTTTGCTTAAGCTGGGTCATTCTACCTAAAGTGAACACGTGTTGATATTCAGTGGGGGGTATTCTTGTGACACCAGAGAAACCTGCATGACACTCATCCAACTACAGACTTTATTTGTTTTTTTTCTCTAGCCCTTTTTTCTCTTTCTTTTTTTGTTACATTTATTCACAGTTGACCCAATATTTTTGATGCTGTACGAGAGTCGGTATCCTAGACATCCCAGGGATTTGAATGACTAGTATAATGCCTGCATGAGAGATGAGAAGCAGAAGTATATTGTTGAACCTTTGAAGAAAGGTTGACATTTTCCTGGCCTTGAGCAGCTCTCTTCAGTATTGAAGCTTTTGCAGCTTTCAGCCCTTTGATTTATGAGCAAAAGTGTAACATATCTTGGCCATTATGGAATCATAAAAGTCCTTTATATCTTCCCATTTCATTTTTACTTAAAGAAAAAGTTAACTCCTTTCCTATTCTGCCTCTTTCCATTTTTTTGATATTTTTCTATTTTTGGAATAGGAGATTACTTATGAAATATTTTATTTTTTGTTAAAATGGTATGAAGACTTTTAGATGTTAATTCTCATTCCAAAAAGTGCTATAAGGATTATTGGACAAGCTTTTAAATTCTGAAATCAGAAATTAAAGCACAAATTTAAATGTTTAAGTAGTTAAAATCATAGCAATTTTGAAGAGAAGAGAAGGCAACGAGGAAAAACTTCAAAAATAACAAAATATTGTTTTGTAGGATTCACATCTCACAGGGATTTAAACCACCTAAGAACAAAAAAACGTAATTAGAATTAAACTTACTTAAGCTTACTGGTTTAGTGCAACTGTTTCCGCTTCATGTAGTCTGCAGGATTCCTTTTAATGTAATCATCCACTCTCACTAATAGTGATAACAATTTTGCTGTGCTGCAGCATTAACAAAATGTTTTCAGATTTTTTAACGGAGTAAGTATTGATTATAGTTTTTATTGGTTGTAATTTACTTCCACAGCCTCATGCAGTTTATCTCTGTTGTAATCTCCCTGCAATCCACGGTAAAATTTCTATCAGCTGTACTGAAGGCAAAATGAGACTACTTCTAGCAGTGCATACCTATGGTTAGTGTGGGCATTTTACAACCATTTCATAATCATATTGATTAGATTACCTGTATCTGTGGCTCTGTTCACAGAGAAAAACAAGCTGGTCTTGTCCTAGAAATTTAGTTCATAATTGAGCTTATGTTAATACTGACCTTCAGTGGGATTTCCTGATTTTGGTTCAGCCTTACACTAACACTGAAACTATGCTCACCACTAGCCAACTTCTACAGCTCAATTCAAGTCCTGACTAGAAACAGGTTTTCATTATTTTATTTTTATTATTATGTTATTTTGTGAATAAAAATTGACAAAAACAACCCATCTAGCTGAAGCTCACTTTACTTGCCTTTGTTGATTTTACAGCTGCTCCTTCCAAATCACTTCTTCTTTTAGTCTTGCAAAGTTTTGCAAGACAAAAAGATTTGAAAAACAACTTTCCATCACACCATGTCAGGTCTAATATTCTGGTAAATATTCTAGCTAGACAGTAAAAATTCAGATGAAGGCCGGTAAGAGCAAGTGAACTGAGACATATGTCTCAGAAGTACATTATTGATTTTTGAAAGACTCAAGAAAAGATTTCTGACTCAACAGTGCACCGCTAAACAACAAGAAAAATTTATATATTCAGAATGTCCTCTCTTGACACAGAAAGAATAAAATTTTAAAAGCTAGGAGAATAATGAAATCATTAAAATCACATGAGTCATAACCTCAGTTTTTAGGCACCACCCTGGGTCATAAGTTTTAGCACTTCACAGCCACACTTGGAAACTCTGGATGGAATTCGGTTGCACATTTGTGAACATTCTAGGATGCCATTTGAGGCATCCTATGGAAATTAATTTTTCTTTCAGGTGTTGCTCTGAAAGGATGTGGAACTGTCAGATTTCACAGAGAACACACCGATGTACAGTATTCACCTAAGTATTTTAAATTGCACTTCTATTTATGAAAATAAAAGCCATACATGTGGTTTAGAAGCATTATACCAAATGAGAAATCCAAACAGCAAATAGATATTCAAATTTAGTTTTCTAAAAATTATTTTTTGTTTTTTCATTTCTTTACAGGTTTTTACATTACGTTAAAAAAAAATTTAAAAAAAAAACCCAAAACCCCACACCATGCCTATCTTTCAGCACTTAGAAATTTATTAGAATAATTTGCAATATTAATTAGCTGGTGAATAAAATCTAAGGTACATGATGGAGCATTTGTCTTCTTATTTCCTTCAATAGTCTGCCTATTCATACCAACAAGCCATCCACACTATAAGGTAAACTCTTTCAGGAAATCCAACAAGGAAATTAATGAGTTTGAGTAATGTGGGAGTTAAGCAAAATTCACAGAAGTCAAAGGAAAGATTTTAGTGAGATAAATTTATTTGTACCATATTAAAAAATATATACTGCTTTATTTCTCCTGGTCTACAGAGTCTCCTAATATCATAAGGGTGACCTTGGCAGAAAATGATGGCAATCAGAGCCATTTAAAAATTAAAAATGAAGGTTATGACAAGAAATAATAGCAAACAACTCATTTTATTTTAATTGAAATTATGAGCGGAAATTCTTAAGACCCTACCCAAACCCAGAAATCTTCATTTGTATGTAAGATTATATAGATGAGTTTCCCATAGGCAACACAAATTTCTTTGAATATAATATTTGAATTTTCCCATTTTTTTCTCCTTCCAATTCTCCATTCTATCTTATTTTTAAGCCATTTTTCAGACAGATTTGCTGCCTTATATTGACAGACTAAACTTTTCGTTATTCCCAAGTGAGTTAACATGCTCTTTTTCATTTTGCTTCTGACTCCTTTGGGCAAAAACAGTGCCTCTCTACCACACTAGAATGTCAAGAGATTTTATTAACACACTAAATAATTTGGATTGGGATTTCTAGATATAAAATGTTGTAATCATAAGAGTTTGTTTCATACACTACTATAGCAAAATGAGACTTCTCAAAAAACCAAAACCATGATAGGCTATCTTTAGGAGAAAGAGAATGGCAGTTTTATTCAAAAGTTTGTTATCCTTACTATGAACCTGAAAGAAAGTGAGAAAGTGTGTTTAAAAAACTACGTAACATTAAATGAACATCAAGAAAAATAGTACCTGATTCAAAGTCTCAGGAAAAAAAGGGATGAGTGTCCATATGGCTATACTGATTACATAATGATGCAGATTTTTTATGACATGAATTAATTTTGAAGTTCTGATTATAAGGGGGTTAGTTATTCCTTCAGATATGCAATATTTAAATAAGTTTATGAGCAAAAGACTTGATGACTGAATAGGAATTACTGTAAAAGGTGAACCATGGGGTTTATACTTTTGGCTCTTATTTGGATGCTATGACTTCTACTTTAGGTAAGACATTCGTATTTAAGGACCTAGATAATGAACACAGAAAGAGGGGCCACAACATCAACCATGATATCTTTCTAGCCTGTTATCTTCTCTAATTACGACATCTTGGAAAAACATCATAAAAGCGCAAAACTGTAGTATAATTTCTCCAGCATCCTGCCCCTCAGGTTCCAGATACATCCTCTTATTTTGTATAATAGCCTTGAAATTTTTTTAGCATGAGTGGGCCTCTGAATCAACTGGCAAGGAAATACACCTTTTCAAAATAGTAATGGTGTAAAGAAGCATGTCCTCCTGTTCATTCTGAACCTGCTATTCTCTAGTTATAGATGTTGTCCATACTTTATCATATTTGAACAAATCTATGAACATTCTTCATTTCCTATGCTATACACAACTTTGCCATACCTCTACGTCTTCCGTTCTATCTTGACTAGTATGAAATATACTAATCTCATCACGCTAGCTTCTTTATTCAGAGAGGGAGATCCAGGGAGACCTTATTGTGGCCTTTCAGCTACCTAAAGGGGGGCTGCAAGAGAGCTGGAGTGGAACATTGTACAAAGGCATGTAGTGATAGGAGAAGGGACAATGACTTCAAATTGAAAGAGAGTAGGTTTAGATTAGATGTTAGGAAGAAATTCTTTCATGTAAGGGTGGTGAAGCCCTGGAATAAGTTGCTCAGAGAAGCTGGGGATGCCCCATCCCTGGAAGTGTTCAAGGCCACGTTAGATGAGGCTTTCAGCAACTTGGCATAGTGGAAGGTGTCCCTGTTCATGGCTGGGAGGGTAGGAACTGAGTGGTTTTTAAGGTCCCTTCCAACACAAACCACTCCATGATTATATGATAATAACCCATTCCATGATAATATGATAATAAGATTATTGAATCAGATCTGTTGTGATAAAGCAGTGGTGGCTGATGCCAAGTGCCTCTGTATAGGAATTCATGCAGAAAGCAAGATGGAGGGGCAAAAAGAGACTGCAGGGAGTAACAGAAATTCTTTTGATCTCTTAGCTCTTCAGGTGACTGCATAGCATGGATTTAAACTAGAGAAAATTGTGTTTGAACAATGCACCTGTCACTTGTATATTTAAGCCTAACTACATTAATTTAATGTTTCACTATTTTGCCTCAGTTGATGATTTTAACAGACTTTGGTCTTGCTATTGTTGGGTCAGTTTCTATTGTATTAAGTTGTCTTTCTGTAAACTGTCTTTGGCTGAAAATGACTGCCAGAAGATAACAAAGGGAGTTGGTCAGAAAGTAAAACCTGAGAATTTAGAAAAACCCACAAAATTACTGAAGTTTAATTGTATTTTTAGACATGAAACTCTCTGAGTTCAATACATGTTAAGCATGAATATGTACATTATTTATAATTTTTAGTAAAATATTAGAATTTTCATTGTATAAAGTAACAATGAACACAAATGAAAACTAGTCCAAAGATTTAAGTAATAAAATTCTGTCACTAGAGCAATATTTTCACACCTAAATTGTCATTTCCTTCATGTATAGGGAGCAATGAGATGGAAAACAGAGAAAACTGAAACCCTTAAATTTGTAGAAAATAATCCTCAGGCAAATTTACTGTAAAATGATTAACGTCTTAACTAAGATTCAGAGGTTTCACAATTAATCGCTTCATCATCAGATTTTACAATATTTAATGGGAAATGTAATTGTAAAGAATAAAAGAGAAAAAATAAAAATATTTAAGTCAATGTAATCTACATCCGACATAATAGTCTGTAAAGGCAAATACAGTCATTTAGGCGATTCTGATATGTAATTCTTCAAACCCTGTGTTTGATCAACATAATACAATTTTGACCGATTTATTATTATTATTATTGTTGTTGTTGCTATTGTTATTGTATTATTATATAATATTCTTGGATTGAAGATTGGGTTTGTAGATAAGATTTCTAGACAAGCATACACAAATAAGTTCTCCTGTACCAAACTGACAATCACAAAGATGGGACTGAGCTTGAATGTGTCATTCTTTCAGACACTGGAGTTAGTATGACAATATTCATGGTGTTTCTGCAGCAGCTCTTCTCAGGCTACTCCCACTGCTGTACTTACTTGCTCACTCTTCTGCATAAAGAAAGTACACCCCTCCTTCAGTCTTCCTCTCATCTGCTTCTATTGCTTTTTTAAAATATATTCGATACTATTGCTTTAATGTATTGTAACCACCATCTCTTTCCCATGGCTTTTGTGAACTAAATTTGTCTTACTGTCAGCAGAAATGATAAAGAATTCCTGTTATTCATTTGAGATGTTGTCTTAAATATGTTTACAGTGTGAGATCATGTCCCTCAAGTTTTTTTCCTTGTTCGTTATATGTAACTCCCTTCATATCCATTGATATTTTGTATTTCCAGAAATTATTTCCTTTTTACTTTTTCTCTTTAAGTTAAAGAAACAAACAAAACAAACTTCTGTCTGCAGTCTCAATGCTCCCTCTCCATGCAGCAAAGTATATTAACATGATTCCTCCCTGGGTAATACTCCTAATTAAATGGTTATGAACATTAACTTGTTTAACTTGTATACCAAACAGTTTCTGTGTTAAACTCCATTTTATCCTACTTGTGTGAATTTGTTCCCCAACCAAGGCAGACATGCTAGACACCAACTCCTGAAAGACTGTCTTTTTTTAATCAATATAAAGAGGACTTCATGCATTTTGCATTTTGAAGGACCTACATGTATTCTAAAAAAAATTACACTTTTATTTATAACATGAAAACAAATGTCTTTGGACAAATTTATAACTAAATTAGACTGGCTCTCAATGTCTGAACCTCATGAATAATGAGGCTGTTTGATTTTTCTTCTTTTGGCAAGGCTAAAAGTCTTATGTGATTTGGAGCTGAGATGTTGTGGGTTTTTGCCCTTCACACTGAAAAGATCCAAACAAACACAGAAAAAGCAAAAACCCCTGATTTTTTCCCCCTCAAAAAAATGAGTTAGTAGGTAGGTAAATCCATTATTTGCACAAACCTGCATACAAGAGTTCCTTATGGTTCACAAAGAAACACCTATGGAGTTGTGCAAATAAATTTCAGGGTTTTTTCTCAAAAATACCAGTCTTAAAGTAACAGCAAAAACTTAATAGTACAGAGAACAATACCATCAGCTCCTACAGGAGAAGAAATGCCTGTGTGGTATATTTTTACCTTCAATGTCAAGCGTTAGAATGGAATGATATGAGACAAAACTTATGACAGAAGCTTTCTCTATTGTGTTCTCTTTCCCACTGCAATCACTGGCATACAACTTTTGCATGTTCACAAAACTTTGAGAACTACACATTTCCTGTCTAATTCACAACAGTTTTCTGCTCCTTTCCACAGGAAAGAGTGATACTTTCAGCAGGAATGAAAAGCATATTTTTGAATTCATCCAGCATGAAGAGATATTAAAGTTTGGGCCATTTTTTTTCTGAAGGGAATTAATCAAGTTTATTTCCCTTTTCACCCTTTAAGATTCAAAATTGCTTTTTGAAGCTTAAAACCACCTAGCAATAAAGACCCATATTCCAGAAAGAACACCAGAAAGAAAGCAGAGGTAGTGAGACAGACTTTATAAAATCTGTGTCTGAGATACTATTGCCAGTAAGTTGGCAGAAACATCTTTGATTGTCAGAAAAATCATTTTCTTGACAGGAGAGGATAGCCACAGTGAGTGTCATGCAGAAAAATCAGAGTTAATGGTCCACTATGAAAATTTTGTTTCATAGTAGAATTAATACTGGCAGCTCAAGTGCAGACAGGGACTTGCATGCAAGATATCTTAAAAAAAAAAACAAACCAAACCAAACCCAGCTTTCCAGTTGTGTATAAGAAATACAAATCACCAGAATTCACATGTTTTCTTGCACAAATGGCCAAGTGGGTGAAATCCAAAAAAATCAGATAAAGTTTTCAAATGTTGAGGATGTAAACGGATAACAGACAACATTTAAACCTGCATTCATCCAAGAGACAAGTACAGAGATTGCCAGTTTTGCATTCAGAAGGTTTAATTCTAGGTCAAATTCTAACACAAAATGCAATTATCAGAGTTTCTTTAGCAGCTACACGTCCACTGTCTTGAGTGTGACATGTATTCCTATCATTGCTAAATCAGAAAAGGCATGATGAGTAGACACAAAGACTGAAAATAGAACTGAATAAGGATTAACTGGAAATTTAATGCGGCTTAGGTCAATTTCTGTTCCTCAAGCAAGGATATATATATTGCCCACTACCTGCCATCAAAACTCAGCCTAAATACCCAATTGTCCTTCCCAGTAGCATTTTTAAAAGGAAAAACTTCTCTTTGGTTGTGATTCGGACTGAACACACATAGAGTTTCACTTAAATTTTATTCCTCAACATTAAACAAGGCTCCAGTCTTCAAATACTAGCTGATGCAAAAGTCCTGTTGGTCTTTATAGTGGAAAAGGCCTAAAAGAGTTAAAGAACATAAGCTAATCATGTTATATTGAAGGCAAGGAGAGCAATTAGAAACCTTGTTTCATGGTAGGTAAATTTTATTCTGAGTCCTTCTGTGCCACTAAATCCAAAACCAAGCTTTGTGTTGGCACTTTATACTAAGCCGATTTTCATCTAAACAAGCATGTGCAGAGAAGCAGAATAAAGGCAGTAAAGAGCTGCTCAGTGGCAGGAACATCTTTCCTAGCAAGTTCAGGCTCCTGAAACCTTACAAGCCCTCAAAACCTTTTTTTTTTTTTTTACAAAGAAATCTCAAGTGGCTTAAAGGGATGCATTTTTTAAGAGCTATGAATTTATATAAATTGTGGTAAGCATTTTAAAAGCTATGAATTCATTTAAATTGTATGTGCATCTTTTATCTGGGCCAGCATCTTTCATTTCCAGTTTTCACTGTAGCTTATATTTCCTGTACTTAAAAATGAACTCTCTTCTGAAGTTTGCATAGTACATTATGTACTTGACGGATCAAGTTCACATTGAAGTCAATGAGTCTGACTCAAGGGAAAGTGCTAAGCATATTTCCAGCAGGAACTATGATGAAGATTGTTATGATGACATAGTTCCAGTTCTCTGAGAACTATTATAAAGATTACCTATATTGCAGACAACTTGAACTTTGAAAATGCCAATTCTCAAAAAATAAGTCCTCAGTAAATCAGTATCATAAGGGATCAACACAAAAGCAGAAACCTACAGAGGTTTCAGTAGAAAGCTGGAGCAGAAAAAGCAAGGTTTGAAGCAGAGAGCAAGAAGCAAAACTACTGAAGAAGACAAAGGAAGCTCTGTTACAACCACATCGAGGAGAAGGTGAGCTTCTGGTTGAACTTCCTCATTGATTACCTTGTACTTATTTAATCTTCACATGTTCTGAATGACAAGTGGACTTCTTACCCATAAACACAAGTTATAAATGCAAAACTGAAGCCCGTGAATGGAGGCCGTTTTGTGGAGTTTTTCACTACAGAAGAAAAATTAGTTACAAAATTAGGTATTTGCATAATTGAATTCACAAAGTGTCACAGGCAGAATGGGACCTTTAGGTAAAATTTATCAGAGAAGTCCTCCTACTGAGTCACAAGAGGCAGAAAGGACCCCTTGCTTTCTAAATTCCTTTTCAGAGAGGAGCCTGGGTGCATCTGGATCCAATCTTAGCTCCGGACTTCATTGTCTGTTTATGTGTAAAGGATTATATAGGTTTCATTGAATAAGTTTTATAAGTTTGTCTGCAGGATGAAAGATGGAAAAACCAGATATAGATACAGATATATCAATATATATGATTTATTATGATAATGCTTAGACAAAAAGATCTTAATCAGAATTACTATACAGCACAGGAGCTATGGCAACTAGTACAGTATAGTGCACTATAAAGCAAAATTTTACCAGTTATATTAAATTAATTGTACCAAAATTAGTGAAAGTAATTATTAAGTAGAGGTTGATGTTACTCACCCATATCAACATTCGTGGACAAATGTCTTTTGCTCAGCCTCGAGGAGTAACCTTAAGGGGCATCCCCACACAAGGAGGGACCCTCCACGCACACTCCAAGAAGGGGTATCTTAGAAGACCCTGGTTTTAAAATTTGGGACTGGGCTTTATAAAGTGATTGACTGTCAGTCATAAGTCACCTAGCCAGCTGCATCAGCTCAGCAGCTTTATCTGTAGTTACCACTTATTTGTTTCTTTATCTGGATATTTCACCAGGTCTACCTCCTCTTCATCTCCCTATCAGGATGTTTTAACTTTGGGGTTGATGAGTCAGGCAGGTTTTAGCATTGCTCAACACCAAAAGCAGCATGATGTCCCCTTCTTCATTTACCGTGGATAACTTTGCAAAGAGGGCATTGTTCGAGTTGTTTTACATCATTTCAGGCAGAGCATCCTGCCACAACAAATATTGTGAGAACCCAAAAACGTAATTGTCGTATGCCCCATACTGACTGGGTGATGAGGGAGATGTTAAGAAAGTGTTAAATCCACTAAATCCCAGAAGAATAATTTTTTTAGTCTCTGTCACTCTCTGTCACAGCATACTGTTCCTATTACCTTAACTATTAACTGGATGATTTATCTTTTTTCTTCTATTTCTGAATTTCTGATATCCCCCCTAAAGCTCCTCATAATGTTGGGATAGGAAGAGCTAACTGGAATTACTGCCATGTCCTGAGTTCTGCTTCAGAAAGCATATGGATCAAATGAAACAGTATTAATATGAAAGGAGTATTGGGAATTATGTATTTGTGTGTTATTCTAAAATGCAAATTGCTGACTTCACTGTCCTTACTTTCAAATACTTGTTTTTCTATAAGTCAGTTTGGACTGGGGGATGGGAGCTGATTGTGTTTAATTTTGTTTTGTGTTCTTCGTTTGCTTTATTTCATTACTGATATTTCCTCTATTTTTCTCTTCATAGCTTAATCTGTTTAAGAGCTCAAGAAATTTTATAGGGATGAAGATTAGAAGGTTTTTTTGTCTTTTTAATCCTAAACCTGAGACATTTGCACCTGAATAGCCAATATTGAAATGGTGAGGTGTTGAAGGATGTAACACTGAAGATACAATACGGTGTAGTTAGGCGGAAGCATCATGACAGACAGTGAACGAAAGCAAACATGTAAGTATGCAACAAGGATACAGTTTTCTGTAACAGTACCATAAAGCCCAAAATGCAGTTTAGAAGAATAATCAGGTTTCTTATCTTCCTCAAAATTCAAAAGGAAGAAAGAAGCTTGACAGTACTTCCTCCGCTGATTTTTAGAATAACTCATCCAGGAGACAGCATGCAATTTAATGCTGCTAGTTTGGACTACTGTCCACACAGAGTTCAAGGAGAAAAGAGAAAAATCTTGCACAGTCTCTGTGATATTGCAAAACTCAAATTTACCAGCACCCATATGGTCTTTTTGTATGAGATTAGTAGAATCTTCATTTTGAAAACCTTAAGAAAACCATTGATTTTCCTGGGAGCTTCTACTCCCTGCTCACACTCTCACAAGGCCTTTTTTTTCACTTTTAATTTCACTTGAAGAGTTGGAGTCCCTTTTCCCATTTGATTTTCTGTCTCAAACTTTGCTAGACCAAGGTGTAAGCCCTCAAATAGACTTCCATTAATCATCACTTGATCTCTCACCTCTTGCCTTTTAAGGAATTGCAAAAAATTACTTTTTTTCCCATTCCTCCTATGCTGCCTTCTTAACCACAACATTTTTCTTGAACTGCTTATTCACTCAATTGGGTTTATACCCTTTCTGTAATTTTTTCCCTCTCCTGGAATACATAATTCCTAATACTTTAAATAATTTCACTGGAAGAATTTCCAGACCTTTCTCATATTCAAGTCTCTAATCTCTTCAATATAATTGATTTTACTTTAGTTCATCAAAGTATGTGCTATTTGAAAATCCAGAATCTTAGTTCCTTCCTTTCTTCCCCTATAGTAAATTTGACCTCACAGCTGAATATGCTCTGTTCTCTTTTCTCTGTTTCTTATGCTTTTTACCAACTTTTTGCTTTATGTCCTTGAGTTTCTTAAAGTTTTATTTTCTTCATGAATGACAGTAGCGTAAAGTGAGAAAAGAGGTCAGTTGTCCTTTGAAAAGTTTTCAAGGAGAGCACAGGGGAGTTCTATTTTAAGGGTTCTTTTTCAGGTATCTATAAAGAGAGAAATCCTTTGACTAAAGATATACAAAAAGTCAGATTTTTTTTTTCTGTTGTAATGTGCTAGGGATTTTTAAATTTTTTTCTGTTCACATATACCTTCAAAGCTTAGTTTGTGTGCCAGTCCCTTTGATATGGCACATCATGCGTGGTACTAAGTGTTCACCTGCCAGAGAAGCTAGAGAGTGAAGATGCTCTACCACATACCCTAATCCTGCAAGCATGTGCTATTGCATTGTTAATTTAGAGATTTAATCATAGTTTTCACTGACAAATATTTCAGGACTTAAATATATAATGGTGATCTTTGGAGTTGCATCTCTAAAGGACTGATTTGTCTTGCTAAAAGAAAAATTAATTATTATCTGCTAACTTAACTGAATACTTTTATCTATTACCTTCTGATAATTTTTGAGGGTTTAATTCTGAGCTCCCTTGGCAAGCCAGGCATCTCAGAAGCAAGTTTGTTTCTTCTCTGGCTAATTGTGTCTGTTCACTATAAATAGATGAGTAATTGGAGGTACTTTCTTGAGTATTGCCATTTACCAGACATTATTGTAACATGGAAAACTGAGCTAAAAGAAAAAAAAAAAAAATCCAAACCAAACACACCTCTGTTAATTCATCTGAACAAATTAGGAGCCTACCAACAACTAGACTAAAATTTGAGGGTGTTCTTGTCCTGGTGAGTTCAAAAAGCATAGGAATGTCTTAGCTGAAAATGTAGTTATTCTGTTTCTAAATGTCTATATAGTAAATTGAGTAGCTCCTGAAGGAACTGTTATTTTCTCAGTTGTAGCCTTTGTATTTAGACTAAAGTTAAATGGGGCTGAATTTACCGCTCTTGGGATGAAAGCTCCTTTTTATTTCTTGACTATATTATCACATAAATAATTTAAAACTATCTTGCAGATTGTTTCTTGTTTGAACCTAAACATACAGTAGGAGTCGAGTTATGCTCGCAGCCATTGGCAGCCCTTTTTCAAAGTGGTCCAAAACTGCCACCTTCTGGCTGTTTTTATTGCTTCCTACATGAGCCAAAAGCAGAGCTGCATGTACTTGGCTTGGTTATAGCTTAGAACTCTGATTTCTTTCAGTGCAAATAGTATAGAGAACAAAATACAAAAGAGTAAAGAATGCTTACTTTTTTTACTGTTAGAGAACGAAAAACAAAAATACTATCAGTTGGCCATACAAGGGCTGGACTCTCCTTGACCTTCAGTGGATACAGCCTATTATCACAGGCTCTGAACCAGTTTTTATTTTACTGCACATACTCTTTCTTGCATTATGCATGTAACTAGCACCATTTCTTTCTGTCTGCTTTTGGCGTGGTGCTTCTTCCATTATTTTAAACCATCTATTCTTCCTTACTTATTCTGGGTTCTGTGCTTTTAGGGCCTTTTCTTCAAGTATCACATGACAGAATACACCATACTTTCCCCGCAGTGATACCAGACCAGGTAAGTGAAGAAAAGCAAGTAGAGTACATTCTTTCAAAGATGTTCAGAATTTTCAGAACTTTTTCTAATGGTAGCCACAAGGATTTTGATTTTTTTTCCTCTTATCAGGACAGATAAAGTTGGACTCCTAGCAGCAGTAGAATTTTATGGCTTAGTGTTGGAATGACAACATGAAACAAAAATTAATTAATCATTGTCTCTTGTCTGGAGGGCAAGAAACAATGCCCTATCAATCTGATTAATGAAGGTACCCCACAGTAAAACAGATGTTCATGCCCCACCCACAAACACATTTCGAAGGGGTTTGGGCAAGTCCAAGCTGTTTCGGTGCAAAGACTTTCTCAGAGTAATATATGTAACTAATTTAAGAGGTTTTCTATTTGAGAAGACTATCATTGTTGTATTTTGATATTTCCACATCTGCTTGCAGTTAATAAATTAATAATATCTGGAGTTACCTAAGTAACATAGTACTTAAAAAATAAGTGCAAGCTACATGATAATATTAGTTTTTACAATATGCAATATTATGCTGAATTGCATAGTGTGGCCTTAGAGCTCATGTCTAGTATATTAGACAAAATTCCAATGGAAAAAAAATAGTATCTTATTTTTTTCAGAAACTGACAGGTTTTTCAGAAAGCTTCAAAATTTTCTTCAGGGCTTACATCTTGTACACAAGAAAGTAAGGAAGCTATTCAAGTATTCTTCTCTCTTCTCCATTTAGCAAGGTGTCCCATGTAGGCAGCTAGTTTCTTCATTCATAGCAGCATAGTTCTTCCGGGAAAAAAAATGCAAAACAAAAAGCAGCCAACCAAAATAATAAGTAAATAAATAAATAAACCCCACAAAAAAATCCCTGCAAGTCTTTAATTTTCTGCTGAAATAACAGAATGCAATAGCAAATTTCTATCTCCTTTAAAAAATTGGGTGTTAAACCAGAACATAAATATTTATAGAACAAAATATTTTATTTTATTTTCTTCATTTATGGATTTGTTTTGGTTTTATTTTTGTGATAGGGATCAATCTGAAATTCAAAAAAGTAGTATTATATTTAACTCAGCAAAAGATGGAGGAACTACTCGGTAATGACGAACCACAAAAATCCACAATCGGTTCCTGCTGTTTGAATTTTCTGTCAAGAAAAAGGAATGAATAACCTACTGCTGAACACTGGTCATCTGTAAATACACATAGAAGCAATCAAGAAAACACTAAAAAAATTGCTTGTAAATTTATGTTTTCTTTAACAATATCACTAGTACAAAAAAACACACTTTAGGGAGACTAATTTTAATAAATTGAGTATTTTGACTGTGAAAATGCAAGTCAGATTTTGCAAAATGAATATATATTCTTTCAGTTACTAAGGGCTGGTAAATACTATGTCAAGTAAAATCTGCTGCACAGCTTCTATAAAAACCTGGAGCAATACAACAGCAAATACACAAAAATATACAGTTCTTCCATCATTGTTCTTTCAGGTGACTGGGGCTTGTCTGCTTCCAGTCCTCCCATTTTTGTTTCAAATGGCCTACCTTTAAGTTCCAGTTTCTCAGTAAAATTTCATTTTATAAGGTTTCTCAGTGTTTCTGTGCAATAAAAGACCATTTTCAGACATGGCATATTTAATTGTCTGCATGGTATATTAGTAGGTCAGGTGTTTCCTTCATCTTTAGAATATTGTAATGTTACCACAGAAAAAAAATAAATTGAAAAAAAAAATAAAAAAGAGGAGAACTTCACCATATTTAGGTCATAAATAATAACCTACATACCACCAGCATTAGAATGAAATTAAGGAAAACAGGTTCCATGAAAACCTAGTGAAATTGATTTCTCTAGCAGGAGCTTTGCAAGATTAGACACTACATCAAAATGAATTGGTTTAGATTAGGATCAGAAGAATCACACTGCAGCAAAGATCAGAGCTGGCTCAGATCAGAGCTTGACATTGGTTCTGCAGCTAACCCACGGCTGGAGTAAACAAAGTAGCATAGTAGTTAAAAACCTGAGGGTAAGAGAGTTATCCCATGATTGAATTATGTGAAGTTTTTGCTTAGTGAATCTAAGTCTATTTTGCAGTTTTCTGATTCATAGGGTTGGGTGTAATGAAAAGTCATTAGGTAAAAGCTTGAGGAGGACACAGAACAGAGCTGGTCAGACAACTTTAGCTTAACATTCTATGGAGATGCATTGCTTAGCAAGGTCAGAATTTAAAGAATGTAATTTGAATGCACCAAAACTATCACCTATTCTTAATAAGTTCATCTAAATTTTATCAAAATCCAAGTCTTCATCAAGATTGAAAAGTAACATTTAAATTTCTATGGCCCTGATTTTTTCAGCATCCAATTGAAAATTATTTTGTATTCCATAAAATCACATGAAGACAAAACCAGATAAAATGAGGATAAAATGTTTTAACTAAAGGGAAGACAACAAATAAACGAAATCAAACAAAAAAACTCCTTCCATCAAAACCATAGAAACTCTCAATTTTCCACAGGAAGGATGAATATTTATTGGGTTTTATTCCTTTCAGAAATTGTATAATTTTTAAAAAGCCATTTATTTTGGTATTGCCCATCCCAGAGTTGAGCAAAATACATACAGACATATTTGTCAAAATCGTATTTTTAGAATTTTAAGTAATCTTTTAAGATTTTCTTAAATGCATCTGCAAAGCACTATTGTTGTAAGGGGATTTAACCCTTCTATTAGAAATGAAAAACATTTTTTCGAATTGAATGCTAATCACCCTTAGAGAAGTTACTTTCCACACCTCCTACTGAAAATTGTTCTGACTAAACCAGCCCCAGTCCCAGTCCCAGTCCCATAGCCTTGCCTTGTGGCATGAGGAGTTCCACCCCACTGCCTTGGGGGTCTCCCCTGGAGTACTGCCAGATCAGATATACCTTTTCTTCCACTGGGCCCCCAAAATCGGATTCTGGAAGAGTATCCTTTTGTGGTCTGGTGGGTGCTTGGGAAAGGGAACAGTTTCTGCCCTTCCCTGGCTCTCGTTCTATGTTCTGTTCACACCACCCCTGGCTCCTCATTACTGCCCCAGTGTGTGTGACTTCAGGGGAGCTCCCTAAGGTAGTGATGTTAAGGAAACTTCCCTGCCCAGCCATCCAGGAACCGCTCTGGCAGTCTCTCTCACACCACCTGAGCTGGGACTACGCCCCTTCACAGCTACACCCCACACCGCGCACAGTCAGACCAGGTTCCTGCATAAATTCAACCCCAGGTTTCCCACAGCAGAGTCTCAAATGTCCAGATCCTTAAAACAATGTAATCATGATGCAATAACTAAACAATAAAATAACAGTTTGAGCTCGTGCCTTCGAGGAGGGACCCTGAACAAAGGAACCTCAGGGCTTTTATACCCTCACAGTCACAGAACCACAGAATTAACTGGGTAGGAAAAGACCTTTGAGATCATCAATTCCAACCTATGACCTATCACCACCTTATCAACCATGGCACTAAGTGCCACATCCAGTCTTTTTTCAAACACGTCCAAGGACAGTGACTCCACCACCTCCTCGGGCAGACCATTCCAGAGCCCAGCCACACTTTCAGACAAGAATTTTTTCCTAATGTCCAACCAAAACGTTCCCTGGCGCAGCTTAAGACTGTGTCCTCTCATTCTGTCTGTGGTTGCCTGACCCCCACCTGACTATGGCCTCCTTTCAGGCAGTTGTAGAGAGTGATAAAGTCCCCCCTGAGCCTCCTTTTTCCAGGGTAAACAACTGCAGCTGCTTCAGCCATTCTTCATAGGACTTGTGTTCTAGACCCCTCACCAGCCTTGTCACCCTTCTCTGGATGCATTCAAGCATCTCAACATTCTTCCTAAATTGGGAGGCCCAGCACTGGACACAACACTCAAGGTGTGGTCTGACCTGTGCTGGGTACAGGGGGACAATCCCTGCCCTGGTCCTGCTGGCCACACTATTGCTGATCCAGGCCAGGATGCCATTGGCCTTCTTGGCCACCTGGGCACAGCTGGCTCATGTTCAGCTGCTGTCAGTTGCTACCCCCAGGTCCATTTCTGCCTGGCCGCTGTCCAGTCACTCTGCCCCAGCCTGTGGCGCTGCCTGGGGCTCTTGTGGCCAAAGTGCAGGACCCGTCACTTGGCCTTGTTAAACCTCATATTGCTGGACTCGGCCCATGGATCCAGCCTGTCCAGGTCCCTCTGCAGAGCCCTCCCACCCTCCAGCAGATCAACACTCGCTCCCACCTTGGTGTCATCTGCAAATTTGCTGATGACTCAACCCCTTCATCCAGATCATCAATGAAGATTAAACAGTCCAAGCACAGGAAATTCTGGGGTCATCAGCTCCTGCTGTCTCTGCATGTCCTGTTCCCTGACCAGCCCCAGGTCCCTGGGCCATTTGTTATGCTAAGGGTCATCAGATCATGGCCTCTTGGGCTTGGGCTCCTGCCAGCCCAGAGTTCAACCTGCAGCTCGCTCTGCAGTGTGCACATAGAGCTACCTGCACCAAATGTATTCTTCAGTAGTGGGTCTGAAAGGAACACAGACAATAATCTATTTGGACAAGCATTCCTTTAAGTAGCATGTCTGGAGAATGACTATATATATATAAAAGGAATGGATTCCAAAAGCTCAGCTGTAGGAAACGAGATTCTTCTAATATCTTCCTGCCACAGACATGAGCCCGAAGTGTGGGATCTGTGTGATGTAATCTAACTGGAGGGTAATACTAAAAGAGGCAGTATGGCAGTGGCAAAGGATTTGACAAATGAGGACAGGTGAGTTGTGGATCCTGGAGGGAAAATGATGTCTCGGATCCACAGAAGACACCAGAATGTCTGTCACTCAGTAATTTCTGCTAACTTTTTACGCCTGAGCCAGGCCCAGAATGTTTTCCATGTAGGAATACACATTATCAGGAATTTGTCTTATGACAGGACATTTCATGGCTTTGTTTCTGTTGAAAGGAACCATAAGCTCATAATTGTTAGAAAGTGATTTTTTTTCAAAGGTATCTGTTGCAAACAATTGTAGGTGACCTCACTCTAACTGTAATAGATGATAGAGTCTTACAAGTAGCTGACAAAACGGTATGATATTAACTTGCATACCTTCTGGATTTTTGTTGTGTCGTGGTCTGATTGCTTTTTTTTTTCTCTTTTTCTTTTTCTTTTTCTTTTTTTTTTTTTTTAAATGAGTGCTATGCAAGAAGTAAACCCTTCCAAGAAAAAGAAATAACAGCAAACATTTCTTTACCCCTGGCTTCTGTTCCCCTCCTCAGCAGCTGAAGAGCAAGTTCAAACAGTAAACAAGGAGTAATGAGACACAACAAACACACCCTGAGACGGTGCTATTCCTGTAACAGCATCACAAAATGCCATCCAAGTGCTACCAAAACAAAGATTTCAGGCTGGATCAGCATCTCATATTAATCAGCCTAACTTCAGTTACTTTAGCAAGTTATTTTGGACTGTCTAAACTGGGGTAGACTGATTAGTCAAGTGCTGATCTTTGATGATTCTGCTTCATTTATGCTATTGTTTCCTGTGAGAGGTGCCTGCCTGCTGCAGTTTCTGAACCAGAAACTCCTATGCAACAATACACTCTTCCTGTGAAAACTTCACACACAGCATTTAGCTTCAGCAAGCATAATAAAAAGACTAAGACGTGTTAGCTCTGCTAAGGGCATCCTAGGCAGCTGGGTACAGCAGGCTTTTTTTATTAAGATGTGATAGTTGACATCTCACCACCCAAGGAAGATTGCAATGGTGTATAAACCCTGAACAGTTATAAATTATCTCTTTTTTTCCCTAGAGTTTGACAAGCAGTCTAGGTGTAGAAGCTCAGAGTAAGTGTATGGAAAAACACAGTCATCCATGGTCTCCCAAAATGATCAAAGAGTTGAATGTGGTTTTATGCAAATATCTGCTAGTAGCTTTTTATTAAAAATAACACTGTTGGATATGTAGTATTTTAGAAGATAACACACCAAAATATGAATTAACCAAAAATGAACTTCCTGTTCAGCAACAGGTCAAATGCATTTAATTTGGCAAAAGTGAATCATGAATTAATATCCCAAAAATTAACAGTGATTCTGTCTTAAATTTTCAAGTCATTAGGGGGCATTTAACAGCAGTTAATTTAACTCATAAATCCCTCCTGTACAGACCAAATAGAATTGTGACATATGTGGAAGTAAGTGAAGGACAAAGAGAATAAAAATATTGTTTTGGTAGGTCACTTTACATTGTATGCTATGCTGTGACAATACATAAAGAATAGACTAGATCTGTTTGCTAAACAAGTAAGAACATAAGGGAGATAATTAAAAGCAATAATTATAACAATTTTGTCATATACACATAATACTCTTCCTTAAACCTTACACCGACTGCTGGATCATATTTGCTTTTAAACAATTAGCACTGAAGCCCAGCCATGATTGGGACTCAAGTCACAAACTCTTTTCCAAACCCTTTTTCCTGATTCCAGCCAGGACAGGGTTAATTTTTCCAGTAGCCAGGAGTGGCCATGGCTAGGACCCAGAGGTTATTCTATACCACCTCATGCCACTTTCCAGGGATGGGGCAAGGGCTCCCTTTCAGGTCGCATAGCTTGACAGGTGGTCGGGTATTGCTGGGCTCCATGTGTTCAGCAAATCGCATGTGAATTGTTCACTTCCCTTGTACACCCTATTATTATCATTTCTGCTGTTACTGTTTCTTTCCTTATTTCATTTTTGTTTTCAGTAAATTGTTTTCATCTCCACCTGTGACCTTCACCTTTTTTCCTCCAGTTCTCCTCTCCAGCCTACCATGGTGGGATCGAGCAGCACACTGGAGTGCTGTGGTGCGGTCACTAAATTGGGGAACACCATTCCTGAACCACAACACCCTTATAACTGATGAAAAAATTTTATACTGTGACAGTGGTCTGATACTGACACAGGCAGCTTAGAGAAAGAAGGTGTTGAGACTTCATTATTGGAAATATTTAATGCTCAGGGCAAGGCCCTGAATAACCTTCTGCAGCTGACCTTGCCTGATGGGTGGCAGGTGGCACCTGGGGACACAGTTTATCAGTGAACATTGCTGGGTTAGTGGCTGGACTTAATGATCACAGAAGTCTTTTCCAACCTTATTCTATGATTTTATAACGGTGCAACCTCCAAAGGTGTGAGCCAGGTTCAGCCATGCTCTCGTTCTCAAGGGCTGCAGTATGCATCACCATATTTCCTAATCCAGTGGGTCATCTTTTTACCTATACACCTTCAACATGCTGCATGTCAAACATTCATGTTACTATTCTGTATCTGACTTTCAGCTCTTCAGGGCTTTGTAGCAGAGAAAAAAAATCAACACAGAAGTCATAATCAGTCCCCGTATACCTCTTAATCTGTCACATTTATTAAAATAAAAGCATTGCTGGACTTTCTAACAAATTCTGCATTCCTGTATTCACTACAAGCAGAATTTCAATGGAAATTTGAAGCAGAATGTATTCACTGCAAGCAGAATTTCAACAGAAATTTGAGGCAGAATGTTACATAATCTGTTTTCTACATGATTTTCTCTTTTTTTTCCATGCTTTTGAGTTATTTTTATGGATTTTCAAATCTGTGATGAATGCTTTATCTAGGCTAGACAAGTGATCAATAAACCAAGAAAATCATCACAGCGCAAAAATGCAGGACAGTCTCTTATCTTCTAACATCTCTCTTGGGAGCTAATATTTCTCTTCCTTGGCAATCTATATTCTTGTGTAAGTAAATAGAATCTAGTTCACTCACATTGTTCTAAACTCTTTGGAATATATCCCCATAAAATTCTATTTTGTAATTGTGTTTATTTTGTGAATATGAGACAAAAGCTGTTCTGTGCATCAAGGCTAAAACTTTCCCTACAGTATAAGGAAGTGCAGCCCATTGCAAAGTAGATATGCTGAACTATATTCCCTCCATTTCCTAATGCATACATGTCAACAGAAAATGATGTTGAAATAAATCTAAAATAAAGACCTTAGAAAAACTATGTCAAAATACCAAATCTGGTGTTAATTTCCCATTTATTCCACTCCCTTCCCCATTCTCACGCATATAATAGGTGTTCTCAAATACTAATTTAACAGTTAAATCCAGAGTAATTTTAAATTTATGACTTTACAACTTTTGCACAGTTGGATATTCAAGTGGAAGGAAATAAATTAGCAAAATGAAGAAGTGCTGTAGTTCTTAATACATGTTGGGAAAACACTGTGAGAGATAACATGGCTAAAGAGAATGTAAGGGTAAGATGTGCAAGAAAAGGAGCATTTCTCATCTGGAGACAACAGCAATTCTGAGAAAATGCTTTCCACTTGGGAGGAGTGTGAGTGAAGCCCAGAAGGGCCTACATTGTTATGCCAAGTTTGCAGAAAGAGTATTGACAACTTCAGTTTTAAGCTCTAACTATGCTTTAAACAGCCTTTTCTGCCTCCTTTACTTTTTGGGTGTGCACACTTTCTTTTTTGTGCTATTATTTTTCAGTGCAAGCTGAAATGAATTCAACTAAAATTATCTTGTGTAAGGTCTAAATGTTATTAGGAAGGCAGAAAGTATATGTAACACAGTAGCATACAGCCAAAAGAAGAATAGCTGTGACCTTGAGAAAAGAAGCGACAACTCCAATAAAAAAATAGCGATAACAAAGATCCACATCTAAGAGGAAACATGAGTCTGTAGGGAGAAAGGAAAGTGAATGCACAAAAAGTAGAGCCTCCCAGAAGCCCTCCCCAAAACCAGCTGGAAAGAATTGGTCATAGGCAAAAATGGGTCATGAAAGAAAGTTCTTTAATATCTCACAGCTGTGCACAATCTCTACAAAGTACAGAAAGTACTGACTCTGAAGAGAAGATATGTAGCTACAGTTTCTGTCTTTCCTTGTATAAGCAGAAGACCTGGAAAATATTGAAATCCTTAGCAATGAAATAGTTGTATTTTTCCTACTCTCTTTCTGAGGGATTTACAGTAGTGCAAACTAGGAAAGAAATATTAGAGAAAGAATAGATGTAAAATTTCTGCTTGAAAAATGATCTGGGGAAAAAAAAAGAAGTGACAGAACTAACAAAAATAAAAATAAAAAACCCTACAAAAAACACACCCTCAACTAAGATATATGGTGAGGCGACAAGTCACACTGTGCAGAAGAAGCACAGCACCTGAAAAAGCTAGAGGATGAAAGTTCCTGTATCTGTTATTTCTAATTGATTGCCTCTAAGATTTGACAGGCAGCGAGTAACAGACACAAAGCAAAAAATTTTAGGTGGAATTCAGGTTTTATTTATCAGTAAACCAGTAAATTTTGTCTTAGTTATTATCTGTAATTAAAGTCTCACAGTTGCAATACAGTTATAATTGCTACTGTGCAAGAAATTTTTGCTACAAAACCAAAAGTAATTAATTATTGAGTCCTGGAAGTAAGAAATAAATTATATGAGACCCGTAAGAATCAAGCAGCTAAATCCTTATGTTTTACAACAAAATTTACTTATATCCCTAATAATAGGAAACTATTACTTCTACTTGTATCTTAACTTCTATATCTAGAACAAAGAAAGCAGATGTTGTAAACTGTTCTTTCTCAGCCTGATTTCTTTTTTTTTCTGCCTACCCAGTTTATCAAATTTTACTTTGACTGAAGCAATTCTACTCTTTACTTACATGAGAGAAGGCATTTTTGAAAGATTAAGTTAGGTCTTCAAAATGCAATATTTTTCAGAGTAAATTCTTTTCCAAATTCAGATAGGTGGCTGTTCAAGACATTCCCACATTCTGCTCACCTGCAGCAGCTTTTCCTTCTGGACCTGCGCAGGTGATTGTCCCGCTCTGCTCTGCACTGGTGTTGCCTCACCTTGAATACCATGTGCAGCTTTAGTCACTGCAACATAAGAAAGACATTAAACTATTAGAGAGTGTCCAAAGGAGGCCTATAAGGATGGTGAAGAGCCTTTAGAGAAGGCCGTATGAGGAGAGGCTGAGGTCACTTGGTCTGTTCAGCCTGAAGGAGACTGAGTTACGACATTGCAGTTACAACTTCCTCGTGAGGGGAAGGGGAGGGGCAGGCACTGATCTGTTCTCTGTGGTGACCAGCGACAGGACCCAAGAGAATGGCCTGGAGCTGTGTCAGGGGAGGTTTAGATTGGATATGAGGAAAAGTTACTTCACCGAGAGGGTGTTTGGGCACTGGAATAGGCTCCCCAGGGCAGTGGTCACAGCACCAGTTTGAGAGACTTCAAGAAGTATTTGGACAATGCTCTAGGGCACATGGTGTGATTGTTGGGGTGTCCTGTGCAGGGCTAAGAGTTGAACTTGAAGAACTTTTTGGGTCCCTTCTAACTCAGCATATTCTCTGATTCTGTGATACGTCTTTCCACTGCTGCTCTGCGCATTGCGTCAGGAAATTGAGATCGATAAAAAAATTAAGTGACTTGTGTAGTTTTGGGTTTGGGTTTGTTTTTTTTTTTTTTTAAGAGGGGTCAATTTCATCATTTGCTGTGGACTGCAGCCCCACAAATAATGATCTCAGCACAAATCATAAGAGAGCAGGACTGTCCACAACGGTGTTCTAAAATATTTAAATGTGCCCTACTGCTGTGACAATGAGCATGGAAACACAGTAATATTCTCTCACATTATCTGTAGGTATCTCAGGAAGATAATGTAATGCTAGGTTTCAAATGCATAAGATAAAAAATACTTAGATTACTATTACTTAAAGCCTTCAAATTGCTTTATGCCCATCTTAGCTGAGGTAGATTGTTTTTAGGCTACTGTGTTTTAGGTACAGAACAGTATAATGGTAGCAAATGCAATAATAATTTTTCTTACTCTATAAAGCAGTATCTACTGGGAAAGTACCCTAAGGCCTGGAGAACATTCATAATCCATTTCATATGATACAAAATAACCCTAATTTTATCAAAACTATACAGAGATTTAAAAAAAAATACTCAGACAAAAGGATGCATGTAATCTATAGCCTTTACTATCTAAATTCACATCTTCAGATGACAGTATTTTTGATTTTTAACACTGAACAGGATTTTAACTCTGGAATTGTTATTCATATACAGAGCATCAGGCATTTGGCCACAGACACAGTCAGGGGAACTACTTGTTGGTTATATTGCAATGGTGTGGTACACAAATTGATGTGTAACAAAAAGGTCAAAGAAAGTTAATTTAGAAATAGTATCTTGGGAGATACTGAAGAGCTAGTGCAGTTACAAGCATTCACTATCACAGTCCTCAGTGGTAGGCAAGAGTTAATGCCTCTTCAGCTCTCTCATTGGGCTCTCATGTTTTGCCTCACACATGCTTTGAGAATGCATGAGGATGAGGCTTGTTAGTTTCTGTAGTGGTTTAACTCTGACAACTAAACACCACAGAGCCCTGCACTCATCCCCACCTCTGGCTCCTGTGATGGGATGGAGGAAGAACTGAAAGGGTAAAAGTGAGAAATGAATTCATAGATTGAGATAACAACACTTTAATAATTAAAAAGAAGTAAAAAATAAGCTTTAAAATTGTAAGGATAAGAGGAAGAATAAATAATAGAGAGGAAAATAAAACCCTAATCAGAGAATTTACTGCAATCCATGAACCACCACAGAGATAAATTACTGTTTATTTTTCTCTTTCCAGAGCCAGTTGGATAGTTTTTACCTTTGCACACTGACTAGGTTCTATTTGTCCTTTTGAAGTTTCTTCAACCTCTTGGGAGACCCCACAAAGCAACTTTCGACTTTTTATATTTTCCCACAATACAACAGTACCCATCTTTGAATATATTGCTTTTCAGTTTCTGGTACTTTATTACACAGTGTGGCCTCCTCAGTACAAGTCACCTCCTCTAGCAATCCTCCAAAGTTTCAATCCTCTGGAGAGTCCATGATCGCTTCCAGGCTTCCGTGCAGTCAGATTTTCCCAGTTGAGCCTGTTGTGTTGTCAGTGCAATCCACTTACTCCATGTAGCACCACACACATGAGATGTAGAGTGGATCCTCTTTTTTTACATCCAGCCCAGCACAGGCAACCAAGATAACAAAAGAAGCTGTACTTCCCTATCAACTGCTTCTGAAGAAGTTCCAACGCCTTCATATGCAGCTAACATTTCTTTTTCTTTTGGAGTGTAACGGGCTTCACATCCATTATATTCTGGGCTCCAAAACCTTAGACGTTAATTTTTGTCTCTCTGGGCACTTTCTGCCAGAAGATCCAGGTGAGTACATTATCCCTGGCTCAGGCATAATGCATATTTTTCACATCTTGTCATGTCTGGACTGGCCCAAGTGCTACAGCACAAACTATCTCCCATTTCATCTGCTCAAAGTCTTGCTGCTTCTCAAAGCCCCACTCAATTTCATTCTCCTTCCAGGCCGTTCAATAGAGAGGACCCACAGAATAATTAGAAAAATAAGAGTATAACCCAGAATATGCATTCTTCAAAAGCCCACAATACCTAAGAGGCTTGTGTTTCTCTTTTGCTAGTTATTGGTGACAAAGCTGTTATTTTATTGATCACATCCACTGAGATATCATAATGTCCATCTGGCTATTTTATTCTTAAAAATTAAATATCTTGTGCAGGTTCTTTGACCTTACTTTGCTTTATAGCAAAACCATCTTTTATAAGAATCTGGATTACTTTTCTCCCCTTCCCACACACTTCTGCTATGCTGTCTTCCACACTGATGTCATCAATATACTGCAAGCACTCAGGAGCTTCACTTTGTTCCACTGTAGCCTGTGACAAATCGTGACATATGGTAGGACTGTGTTTCCACCAGTGAGCCAGTCAGTTTCAGGTGTACTCCAGGATAGTCCTCCATGTGGAATCAAGCTGTCACCTGCACTCTGCTGTCAAAGGGATAGAGTTACCTACATCAATAGTTGCATAGCATTTGGCAGCCTCTGGCTCGGCTTCACACCTGAGCTCTAGCATGTCTGGTATGGCAGCACTCCATAGCAGTGTGAGTCAGTGGTTACAATATTCACTGTAAGTCTGCACCAGTTAGATTTTTGCAGTGGCCATACGGGATTAAAAAAAAAAAGGTGGCTCTCCAGTCACCAGAATAGTTTATGGATGATAGCCAAGGGGTCTCGACTGACGTGATATTGTCACCTGTGGAGTGTCAGGGTAGCAATTAGAAACTGCTGTTCTTTGGACTACATCGAGCCCACAACAGAAGGCTACTCTCAGAGACCAAGCAACCTAGACATGTTTAATCCATTCCCAAGGCAACTATACCATCCCAAAGCATACTTTTAGTTCCCCTAAGTAACTGTCTCCAGAGATAGTCTGTGCCAAGGATACATGGAGCCTTGAGACCAGTCACAATAGGATGCTTTTACCACTCATTCCTAGACCGGCATACCTCAGTCTCCAACACAGACCCTTGTTGAGATCTTCCATCACTCTAGAAACACAGATCGATAATTCCCAACTGTAATCCTATCTTGTTACAGTACACTGTGCAGCAGTGTCCACTACAGCTTTATACTCATGGGGCTGATAAGTTAGGCCATGTCAGGTCACTGTGGCAGATCCAGGTCTGTATAAAATAGATGGGCTTTGACAGAGAAGCTTCTGGGTGTTGCAAATCCTTTATGCTGCTGTTACAGTCAGAGCGAGGGGACACAGTGTTTTATGTAGTTCAGTTCTGTGCTTTTCAGAGTCACAATGGACTCCAGTTTTGCAGGTGTGACAGCCCTACAAGCAAAGCCCTACAAGTCTTGCAGGGGTTTTGCAGTTTAGTTGCCTTGGCTCATGTTGAGAAGGAAGAGGTCTCTGACTGTACAGTTTCCTGCCATCGTGTCAGTTTGGGTGGCGAGTTAACTGTATAATCAGGCTTTTGTACACTGGGATGCCCTCTTTCACCCGAGTGTTGCAGCCTGTCTCTAGTGGTGTGTAAGATCTCGGGCTGTGTAGCTTCAGGCCCAGCTGGCACATCTGGGAAGAGACCTTTAACTTAAATGCCTACCATTGAGCTGCCTTCTGAATCCCCTAAATTTTGTAGATCATGTTGTACTGTCTTTTAAGTTGAAGTGAGGATTTTTTCTCCACATGAGATATTTTCTGCTGGTCTGTGCAGCACTGTGGAAGTGCCTCATTTCTTAAGGGCCTTAGATTTCTGTCAGTTTTCTGGAGTTTGTTAAGCACTGACCTATGGCTAGAAGATGTCTGGAGTCCACTTCCTCTCCTCTTCCTCTCTGCTTCTAATCCTGCAGCTGAAGTTTTAACATCCTTCCACCACTTCAACTCCTTTCTGATTGCAAATAGATCATGAACAATCAAGGACAGTAACTGCTGAAAATCAGTTGCTTGAGCAAATTAGTTATGAATTGATTGAGGGATTGCTGCCTTGGTCATTCTCTTTGGGAGGTGTACTCTTTCATTTCAGATACCCTGAACCATTTCAATGCTGATGTTATTATTTTGAGGAGGAGTGTGGAATCAGAAAAATTCATATAGAAATAGTTTTAAAGCTTATTCTGTATTTATTTTGGAGAAGGATTTTAGGTGCGATATTCAGTAGTGAAGTTTGCACAGAATTATTGTAAGAATGCCTTCTTTTTATTTTCATTGCGTAATTTTTTGTCTCATCTTTATTTTTTTCTACCTTTCAACAGTCCCCCAAACAGAAATTGTGAATTCAGGGCACACTGAAACTAAAGCAAAAAAATCCCTGAATACAAAGAAGAAAACCACATATATGGAAGAAATTTTGGGATGGACTTTTGTTGGAATTCCAGAAAGTTGTTGGATGGAATAGGTAAGTATAAAAAGTTCATAAAAGTAAAATCATGCAAAGTCTAAATCTTTTACTTGAAAAAAAATTTTGCATACCCTTTATTTTATTTCTTTCTCCACTATTTGTTAGTGGTTGCTTTAGAAGTAGTGTTCCATTGAAAACAAAGTTTTTATCTTTGGAATTACAACACATTCTTTGTTATCAGGAAAATGTGGTTAGTATTTTTCACCTCTTAAATGCCAACTCACTGTAAGTGAAGCACATGCAATTCCTTTAACCTCTGCAAGGTGTATACCTATGTGAAACTCCAGAAAACCATTTGACGAGAAGAAATGGACTTTAACAGCTTTTTTTAGAGTCTTTTTATTAAAAAATTTAAAACAAATTCGAAGTTATATTCAGCATTTATACCTTTCATGTTCTGGCTCACCTTAAACTATCACAACAAATCTGTACTATTAAATTTGCGGTTTTCTATACCCTTTATGTTGAAGCAATTTGCTGGTACTCCTGCACAATTTTTAATCTATTGATAAGTATTTTAACTCTAGGAAACAATTGCAGTTCTACAGTGATATATAATCAAAGATACATTATTGTCTTATTAGTGATGTATTTCACTTGGTACTGAATATCATGATAGTCGAATCATTTCAATGAGAGCGTGTTCAACATACACTTGGCTGATATACATACTGAAATTTCAAATGCTTCCTATAGAAATTAAAGGCTTGGATTAATTGCTATTTTTTCTTCTGTGGCTTTTTAAATTAATGTTATTTACTTATTTTATTTTAGACATATAGAATTCTTATTTTAGAGAAATTTGTTCTGAATTCATTAGTTCTATGTCATTTGGTAATAACTGTACTTTAAGAGTGGACAAGGTAGCCCTTCGAAACCATAAACCATATTAAAATCCCTTCATAAAGTGAATACTAAGAGTCATATAAATAAAATTTTTCCTGTTACAGACTCCACATCCTCAGTTCAGGAAAATGTTTAATTATAACATTAAAGAAGAACAAAATGTTAGGAGCACTTATACTTTCAGATACAAGGAAAACATTTTGATATCTTGTATATTCTGGTGATAGATGAATTCCATGTCTTAATTATCTCAAATCAAAATCTGAATCTGAAAATTATTGTTCTCCCATCCCAGTATTAACCAGAGTTGGCAATGTGCTAGCTACTTGTGAATTAGTCTGACTGCAATATAAATGCCAACACAGCATGAGTAAAACCTTCAACAAAATTTTTGCTCTGGACAGTAAAAATCACAATTAAAATAAAGACAAGAGGTCTGAGCTAGTTTTGGGTAGGTATTGAAACCCTTAGCCCACGTCCAATGTGGTGGATTGTACAGTTGTGTTATGCTTATTTGAGTATGGTCAGGCACTCATTCTTCTACAGAGTCTTAATCTGAACAGTAAGGTGCTTTGGTTAATAACAAGAACAGCAAAAGCAGCCCTTGCAGAAGCATGGTTTTCTTTCCGTGCAAACAGCAGGCAGATCACAGAGGTATGGTGGGTTGGGGAGAGGCCTGAGTCAAGAATCTCTCTCTGACAGCTGGTCAGAAACCAAATGCAGACTATTTCAGGAACAAAAGCTATCCAAGACTACTAGAAGCTATCCAATGCTACTCTTGCATTATTCCACTTAAGTGGCTTACAGTAAAGCCACAGTTTAGCTTTTATTTGGAAAGAATTGTTTTACTGCATAATATCTCACTCAAATCATAAAATCTCTCCTAGGACAGAATATTTTTATATCCTTTTTATCAAATGAGCATGTATTATGAATGGATGATGTGGGTTTAAATAAATCCCTGCCTTTTGCCCAGGCCTCTGGCAGCAGGCAGTTACGTTACTGAGGTGGCCAGCACCCCAAACCCATTCTCATTAGCAAGTTCTTTAATAATCACTGATTCAGTCTATTATAGAATGAATTATTTATTAATGGACACAAAACTAACAAATATAAGACTTAAAACAGACTATTACTACACAGGAATAAGACAAAAAAGAGGACAAGTAGTATTATACATGTGGAGTTAAAGGTATCTATTAATTTTACAGCTAGCGAAGGAATAATGTAACTTAGGATCCAATGTTTCTTACCATCCAACTCCTGACGGACCACACATCAAAATCCTTTCCCTCAATTCCCAGGAAAGTAACCACAGAATCTGTGTCCAGGCTCCAGGAAGAAGTCTCGCACACTTTCAGGGCGTGTGGGTGGAAGGCTTCTCAGGGTGTATGGAGGAGACTTCTGCCTCTGTGATAATTGTGGTGCTTTTATAGACATAAGAACCTTGCCTTTTGGTCAAGAATATTTATTTTTCTTTCATCTCTTCCCACATTTGTTCTCCAGACTAAGATGTTGATTCTTAGCTGGGGGCTTGAGCCCTTTGGTGCCAGAGATGGCCGCACACTGAGCCTGTGACCCACCTGGGTTATTTCTTGCATATGCACCAACCACCTGTGGCAGAGAGCAGGTAGACACGTCCTGTCACAGCATGGCAGTTTTATTTAGTAAAATACAGAATAAACTTTGGAAATGAGCAATCATTTTCTTAGAACTAGCAAGTTGTGGTTCAGTTAGCTGAATGTTATATTTAAAAAAAAATGTCCTGAGTATTATAAAATAATATCATTCTAAACTGCCCAATAAAAAACCTGCAATAGAAGAACATCTTGATTCTTTTTTTTCTGCTAGAGCTGTCTTCATTTGTCTTCATTGAAAGCCAGAGAATCAAAGAAAATACTATAGTATAAAACTGAATATAATTCAGTGTAACAGTGAATACACCATATATTTATTTAATTATTGTGATGTAGAGGGCCTTGTCTATTGTAAAATACATTCTCATTTCACAGCAATAAGAAATCATACAGATAATAAAAATTCTACAGAGTAAACTTCCATGGTACATAAAATTCTAAATCATTTTAAAATGTGGTATCTTCTTGCTACAAGTCTTTAATAAAATTTATAGGCAGTAACTAATAAAATATTGTAACATCCCCATGAACAATATAATGTATCTTAGATGACTTCTGACCCACCAAGTGCTAAAATAATTCCAGATAACTTATTCTGTACTGCACAGCTTACAAGAGGGGCAGCATACCACAGTGTCAAGAGCTGACTTTTTGTTTTGTGTAGTTTTTAATTTTCATTACACATTTTTTTAAAGAGCAAATATGTTTCATTCTAAACTTCTGTTCTAGGCCCTTCAGTTATCTTTCAGACATATTTTCTTGGTATCAGTGACACTAATTTTAATACCTTATTGTGTTTACTCGCATGATATATGAATTTTTGTGACATTTAGGTTCCTAAGGAGAGTTTAATATGTCATCATGTATTTCGCCTATTGCAATTCATGTTCACATTAAGCCCTTTTCATTCCATTTATCTATCCATCTACTCTGTTATACCGGGCCTTTTAGATCATAGGTCTGGGACAAAAATTCCATGTGTGAATTTAAAATTTTTTTGTAATTAAGTGTAGTTGCCTCAATCTGTGACTTCATTTCTCACTTTTACCCTTCCAATTATTCCTCTGATCCTGCTGGGGAAGGGAGAAGTGGGTGAGCAGCTCTGTGGTGCTGAGTTGTTGGCTTGGTTTAAACTGCAGTTATTTTGGTGCTCAACTTCGGGCATGAAGGGTTTGAGATAATAACAGATTTGACTGGAGTGAATGAGAAGGGATTTATATCTGTAAACAGTTGCTTGTAATGATATTGATTCATCTGTTCTCAATATTAGCTTATCTGATCTGTCATGCTCTTTCTCTTTTTTGTGTACTATAAAGATTGGCTTTTGCAGTTTCCTGTGCTCCATGGAGCTTAGTGATGCTTTGCCTGGGAGATTTATTGCTAAAACTCTGAGTTTTGAGTTTATCTGGTATTTTCACTCTATACTGAAGTCATTATTGTACTTCAATGATCATCTGATGGATACAATTAACTACATAATTATCATTCTTTCCCTGAGAGGTGGTTTTTGTTTGGGATTTTTAAGAAATGCAGAATAGCACCTTTGCCACATTTTGTGATGTTTTCTCCCACATTACAATAAATTCTCAGCGTCCTGACAATCCTTGAGTAGTCAAAATACTTCTGTTGGTATTTTAGGTATATTGGTTTGGATTTTTAAAGGTTAACACACTATTTAGGAATATGACCCAGGCCCCTTGGCAGTGTGGGTATGGGTGGGAAGACATGTCAAAGAATATGGGCAGGTATCTGGAAAGCTCCTCCCTCCGGTTATTTGGATCTTCCTTCCTTAACAAGAGCAGAATCCTGACACAATATGTTTGAAAAGAGATGCCCTGGTTATTTCAAATAAGTATATTTTACTGCACTATGCTGAGGCCTGACCAGAACCTACCAAACAATGATCAATACTGTTCAGCACCTCCAAGAATGAAGGTCTCTGAATCTGAAAAATATCAAGACACTATGGCTAAACCAGAGACCCAGCCCTCCACTATATCAGTTGCCCCTATAATTAAAAAGGAACAACGCAAGTGAGGTCAGCTTGTTTAATAAGGAATGAAGAGCCTTCTTTGAAGAGAGAGCAGGAGATATAAAAAGAAGAGATAGTCTGTTCTGCAGCAAAGAAGTCACAAGAATAGGAGGAGGAAGAAACAAAAATATTAAAGGAGAAATCACCCAATCCCTGTTCTTAAGTAAGCTTTGAGACATGTGAAAATATTTCAGCTGTCAACCAGGCGAGCAAATTCTGAGCTGACTACTCCAAAGCTGTGATATTGGTGTCAATACTCAAGAATTAAAGGGTAAGAAAGCCTGGCAGCTGGGATCCCTTGCTAGGGATAAAGCCATTGACAAAGAGACTGGGAAAAGAGCATGAGTCCTCAGCTACTTTGCAAGTGTGAAGGACAGGTATCCCTTCAAGGAAGATCCTGCAAATTCCTAAACTAGATGAACTAATATTGAGGACAGTATCCAGTACTTGAGGGAATTAATCGAGGTGGAGGTGCTCTGCTCTAGTGTTGATGACCACCAGGTGTCCAAAAGCCTGGATGAAGTCTGGGCCGTGCAGTCCATGTGGCAAAAGTTTTTAAGAACTTCAGTGGCGTCATATGCCAACAGACTGGTAATAATGAGCTGGATAGACACGGAATCTATGATTGGCCAAACAACTCCAAGAATATGAGGATAATCTCACTTCCTTCTGATGACCCTGCACCTTGACTGTAGAGAAACTGAACCAAATATTGTCTGAGCAGTTCAAGGATAGGTCTTCTTCATATACACTAGCCAAGGTCTCAACTACTATGAGTCAGCCTTTCTCTACTCAAGGGACAGGGTACTGATGACATACACTATGTGTAACTCTGTGATTCTTCCTGTGTGACTGGAGCCAACATGAAGAAGTAGGATGGTCAACCTAGCTGGACACTAGAAGCTTGGATACAGGAACTGCAAGCTAAAAGTACAGCTAAGAGGTATCCATCCAAGGAAATTGCTGCTCCAGTACCAGTTAAGCAAGGTGGAAGGCATAATTTTGACTCTGATGAAGGGACTTCTGGTTTGCAGTTACAAAATTCAAGTAATAAATGCTCCAACCTGGAACACAGGGGTCCTGCCTTTTGCCAGGAGGAGGAAAGGGAGAAGTGGATTTACTGAAAAATGCAAACATCATGTAAACACTTATCAGAGATATGAAACACCTCGTAAAAAAAAAAAACCAAACATTGTACAGCATGATTTGTCTAGGTTAGACCCTACTGCAAGCTTTTATCCTCAGATTCTGTATGATAAAACCACACAAGCAGGGACTTGTAGAGCCTCATCAAGAGGCCCATTTATTTGTTATACATTTTAAAGGATGATGTGCCCCCACCAACAAAGCAAGCCATCCTCAGTTTCTCTCTGATGACAAGGCAGACACTTCAAGACAATAAAACATAATAGGAGTAAGGCTAAGAACCTGGAATATAGGTAAACCATGATGATTACGGAACAAAAAAAGGAGGAAAAAGAGGCTGCATTGCATGAAGGTCATGCACTAAAGGGACCGTCTACCAAGTTTCTCATTTTCTCTTTACTGCCAGATCCTCTTCCTCCTCTAGTGTATCTCTCTAAATCAGAGATATCTGAATCACATATTTGATGGGTGGACTGTTCATGAGGGATTGGTTGGGTGGTTGCATGTTGTGGTCTGTAGTTCCTGCGTTGGCATGGCAAGCCGCAGCCTTCCCGGAGAGCGCTGCGGGGCGGCATTGGGAGAACGGCTGTGCCGCTTCCCGGAGCNTGGGGCAGACATTTAGTAGGAAAAACAGTGGGGAAATACAGCACTCTTATTTCCCCCTTTCGTACTAAATTGAAGAGGGAAGGGCTTTTCCCAAGGACTTTTACAGTTAATTTTTATACAATAGAAAAGTGGTAAAATAATGACGAATAGTTAAATTCAAAATGATGAGGCAGTTGGTTGGTGTTGACGTTGGAGATCGGTGCCAGCTGAGTTCTCACATTGCAGTTCCCTTTATAGCTTCTTCGCATTGTACTGCTGGGGTTGCTAGGATGGTATCTTTCCGGTTGTTACTAGCTTCACTTTTGGTCCCGATGGGAGCCCGAGGAGATGGGGGGAGGCCGCTATGCCGTTCCTGCACTGTGCTGCATGTGGAACTGCAGCTCCGCGCCGATACCCCCGGGGCAGGCCGGTCCTGCACGGTTCCGGGGCCGGCCCTGCCCCACAGGTCCGGCACGGGAAGGGGTTTTCCCCGGCGAGGCCTCTGCCCTCACTCCCGGCTTCGGCAGTGTGGGGAGCCGGCGAGGGGGTGGTCTGCCCCCACACAGCCACCGGTGTTGCATCCAGAGCTCAGTGGCTCAATGTACAGATGTGGATCCGTGACAAACGATGTCCCTCACAGGTCTGTATTGGAACCAGTGTTACTCAGTATCTTCATCAGTGACATAGAAAAAGGGATTGAGTGCACCCACAGCAAGTTTGCAGTGGACACCGAGCTGAGTGTTGCAGTTGAGAAGCCTCAAGAACAGGATGCCACACAAAGGGACCTTGACAAGCTGCAGAAGCAGGCCCATTGGATCTTACGAGGTTCCAAGCTAAGTCAAGTGCAAGGTGCTGCACCTGGGTCAGGGCAGTCCCCAGTATCAATACAGGCTTCAGGATGAATGGATTAGGAGCAGCCCTGCCCAGAAGCACTTGGGGGTGCTGGTGGAGGAGAGGCTGGACATGACCCAGCCATGGACACTCACAGCCCAGAAAGCCAATTATCCTGGGCTGCATCCAAAGCAGTGTGGGCAGCAGGGCCAGGGAGGGGATTCTGCCCCTCTGCTCTGCTCTGGTGAGACCCCACCTGCAGTGCTGCATCCAGCTCTGGGGTCCCAGCACAGGAAGTACTTGCGTTGAAGCCCTCTGAAGATGATCAGAGGGCTGGAGCACCTCTCCTATGAAGACAGCCTCAGAGAGCTAGAGGGCTAGATCCTAAAGAGAAGGCTCCTAGGAGATTGTGGCTAACCCAGAAAGCAAAAAGGTATCCCTTTCCTAAATTATTATGTGACACCTGGGAATTTTACAACTTTGGGAATTTTCAGTTTTCTGCTAAATTCCTGCACCCTAACCATTATAGACTTTATTTACTTTATTGTTTTTCCTCTACACTGAGCCCTTTCTTTTGCATTGTCTGAAATGCATTTTCCAAGATGATCATGTTCTTGGTGAAAGATGATTTATTTTCAGGAGCACCTCTCCTGATTGATCTGTTGATCTGTTTCTCCACTGAATGAAAGAACTATTCAACATCTGGTATTTTTGTTTTCTGGGAAATTGCACTCAGTAATTAGATGCTACTGAAGTGGAGAAAGGTTGCCTGTTTTTCATTTAGATATGGTGAGTTGAACTCTTCAGTTTTTATCCTGTTAGGCTTTTTACTATTCCTGAAATAACTTTTATCTCTTGCAGAACTGAATTGGAGTATGGCTCAACACACAAACTTGTTTTCCTAACAGAACTTCAGATGGAAATGAATTTTGTATGTGTAGTACCACATAGAGGCTGGTGAAAGAATTCAAGTAGAAAAACACTAATTATGAGACAAAATTATCATGTGTACATACTAGTGTCAACATTCATTGCATCTATATTTTTTCTCTGTTCAAATATCATGACACAAAAATATGTATTCTGTTTCTGCATAACTGTAAATAAAGGGGCATACTGAATACAGTGACAGAATAAAGCAGACCGTGAAATATTTAGACAATGTACAATCTGGTTTTTGTTGTCTTTATTCTGTCTTTACTTGTGAAATTGTCATGAGGATGAAAAACACTCTGTGGCACACACAGAATGCTGATTCGTTTCCAAAATTCTGCATATTTGACAGATAAAATCTGATAATATCTAAAGGGAAAGTAGCTAATTCTTCAACAGAAGACAGAGATAAATGTAAAAAATGTGATGGCATACAGATAGAAGAAAGGTTTCTGTACTTGTGAAAGGGTTAACAAGCCCCTCCTCTTTTGTGGCTAAGCAGTCCTTGAAAATAACCCTCTCTTCATATTCTCTATCACTTGAATCAGGAAGTTGTCATCAGTTCTCTCCAGAAGCCTCCCAGATTGTTTATGGTCTGCTGTGCTGTCCATCCAGCAGATATTGAGCTGGTTCAGTCCCCAAAGAGGATCAGGGCCTGTGAATGTGAGACTGCTTCCAGCTGTCTGAAGGTCTCATCTATTTCAGTTCCTGACCAAGCAGTCTATGGCAGACATCCATTATAATGTCCCCTATACTCTTCAACTCTAGATCCTTACCGAAAAGCTCTCATTGACTCATCATCCATCCACAGACAGTGCTCCTTGCACTCCAGCTGCTCTCTCACATAAAGGAAAATTGTCCATCCTTGTGTTTCTAGCAAGTTCTTTCTAAAAACCCTCTATCCATATATTATAGTACTCCAGTAATTGGTGTAATCCCATCACATTTCTGTGATCCCAACAGAGTAAGTCATAGCCCTGCAACTCCACAGAGATCTCTAATTCCTCATGTTTATTCTAAATGTTTCAACCATGTACAGGCACTTCAAAAAGGCATCTCAGCATGCTGATTTACAGAGAAGCTCTGTGGGTTTCCCTGGTAATGATGCCGTGAGTCACTTGCTTACATGTAAATGTTTGAGATGACTCTGCTTAAGCCCTGCTTTGCTGATTATGTATTCCTTTTTTCACACAAGCCTAGGCCCTTCGCTTGCTGACCTTGTTCATCACTCCCTCACATGGCTGCTTCTCCTTTCCTTCCTCATGTTTTGAATTCCTTCCTATCTAAACAGAAAACTTTACTATGTTCAGGAGCAGAGCAGCAGTATTCTACCAGTGGTGACTCCTCCAGTAGAGGTCACCTTCTTTCTGTATTGCCTGAAACTTGCTGTGACCAGCATCCTGTCCCTGCAGCTGGTGGAAACCAGCTGACATCCCCTCACCTAAGAGCTGCCAGTACTGAGAGAGCAAAGAGAGAGAAACAATCATCAGACACCAGGTTTTAGCACATATTCAGAACCTTCATGTCATCCTCCCCTTTCCACAAGGGGCAGGAGGTGGGAGGAGTATTTGCTTTGCTTTTATTTCCATGTTTGGTCATCTTATAATGGAAGCAAAGAGGCCTGACATTCCAAATACCACATACAGGAGATTGTGTGCTTTAGCTCAGTGGAATTCAAATAACCTTATGTAATGAAAAGAAAGAACTTTAGAGGTATGTATAGGGAATAGAAGAAGATTGGAAGATGGGCCAGTAACTGGTAATGTTTGCTGCATTATTGTCTGCTTCTGTTTCAAGAAGGTTCTAAAAGTCATGGCAGTCACTGCTGCTGTGTCCAGGGACAATCCATAACTTCCTGAGACCCTTTTCCATTGTAGGATTTCAAAGCCACTGGACTAAGTAATCTATACAAGGTGCAGTAGCCATTTTCTGAATGCCATGGTTTGCTGTTCAGTAATCCATATAGGGTCACTGTCGTGACTATGCAAGTTTCAGTCCTGTTGGTGCTACATGAATGACAAAATCTGGAAACCTTATCACATGTAGTTCTCTGCTTCAGATATCTGCTGTGCATAAAACTCCCATGATGGGGTAAGACATAAAATCCTCACTGCTCCTTTCATCTACCAAGTACTCCTTACCGAATGATGAATGACTAATCCATGCAACTTATCCTCAGTACGACTTGTAGAACTGGGACTTCAGGTTTGTAAATGGATTGAAAGATTACTCCTATATGGAGGGACCTCAGTGCACAGTTTATTATTACATGGATTTTTCCACTCTTATTCTACTCCAGAAGATGACTTGGACCACAAGTGCCTCACTCCTTTTCATTTCCAAGCATTGATTAGCAAATCACCTATGGTCAGAGATGAGTATAAGTGCCTAGTCTTTGTTATTCTGTTCATAAAATGAAAAAGAGCTACCAACAGAGAAAATTTCATGATCATATTTGAAGATTACTTCATTTACATACTTTCAATCTATAGAGGCCAGAAAACAAAGTACCGATTCAAATTGCAAATCTCTTGTAAACTTGCAAAGCCATAAGGAGCTTAGTCTCCCTTGCAGACTTCTTTGCATACAATGTGTTCTCACTTAAAAGAGAATAGGAACACTGTCAGAAATTAAAAAAAGAAAAAAGAAAAAAGCAATACTCAAAATAAAAATAATTTTAAAGAAACAACATCCAAAGACACCAAATATTAAGCACTGGTCAAGACACTGAAAACATATTTGTGGTAGAGGGTCCTAGAAATACATTTAAGTGCAATGAAGGTAAGAAGAGGACTGGAATAATAAAAAAGCTTCCTTCCTTCCTTCCTTCGTTTCTCTCTTCCTTCCTGCCTTCCTCTTTTCCCTTCCTTCCTCCCTTCCTCTTTTCCCTTCCCTTCCCAAACCTTCCCGAACCTTCCCTTCCTGAACCTCCCCTTCCCGAACCTTCCCTTCCCAAACCTTCCTGTCCCGAACCTTCCCAAACCTTCCCGAACTGAACCTTCCCAAACCTTCCCGAACCTTCCCTTCCCAGACCTTCCCCCTTTTCTGTAGTATAGCAGCTTCCATAGCCAACAAATCCTTTTTCAAAACTCATTCTTGATTAGAATATCAGTAATCAATAGACTATAAATGTCTCGAAATTAGCAGCACAGAAAAGAAGAACTGAAAAAAAGCAAACCCACTAATAAACTCAGTAGTGCTAACCCATACATAAGAACCTTTAAAATTGAAGTAAAACTTCAGAAAAATAGTGATGGAATAACATTGCACAGCATTTCCCAATATCTATTGGCAACTATTTCACCTGTGCCCTTACACTTAAGGACAATATGTATACATATAATCCAAGATTTTGGGGTTTTTTTAGTTAGTTGTCAATATTTGACTTCATAAACCCAAATACTTTCAGGTTAGATTTTATTTGTTACAACCTGTTTTTACATATTAACAACATACTGTTTTTTCAGGTTATTTTCTCATAAATTTCTATTAACAATAATTGAAGTAAATTATGTTTCTATCAAGGTCTGAACTTAGACACAATATAAGATAAACTATTTTCATTATATAAAATTATATATAAATATTTAAAAATACTTTCTACATAAGCAACAGTCAAAAATGTTAAGTTTTGTGATGCCATAGTAGACCTAGTAAAAAAGGCTATTTGGCTCTCCTTTTAATGTTCTCAAATAATTGCTTTTATTTTTCATTACATTTCATTATATGATTTTACTGTTTGAAGTCTTATTTTTTATTCACTTACAGTTGTATAAAAGTAGAACTTTATTATCTTAAACTGATGATCTCCATATGATATGAAATTAACACAGTATGTCCTCTATTCACATAATAACTCATGATGTAATTTCACAGTGTGGTTCTGGATTACTTCGTGTCACTTGATCAGTCACTCAGCAAACTGGTCTGCTAAGGTCATCATCAGAGGCCTTTCACTGCTGTTTACCAGCTTCAGCTTACGTATCTCCTTCCATGGTTCATTATTAGTTGTTTAGTGCCCGCTTCTTTTTCTTTTTCTTTTTCTTTTTCTTTCTTTCTTTCTTTCTTTCTTTCTTTCTT